>SJYC01069434.1:0-60580 GCA_006408675.1 Madoqua kirkii
ACATATAAAGTGTATATTATGTGTACATATAACATTAAATATGCTTCTCTATAAGATGAACAAAAAGGTGCAACTGAATAGTACATGGAAATCTGCTCACCACTCTGATGATGTATATGAAAACAGAATGGGAAAAGGAATTGATATATGAGAATCATGTTCCTTGTATCTCAAGTACATACACAACTGTAAATGATCTCAAAGAGAGAATAAAATTGTATTAAAACAAAAAAAACCTGAAACAACTGCCTGCTCTATCCCCATGAGGCCTCAGTAACCTATACTGGGTCACACATCACCCACCCAGGCAGGCTAGGGTTCCCAGGTGGGAGCGCACTGGGCGTGAGGCAGTGGGAAGTACATGCCAGAAACAGCAGCCCCTGTAGATGGAGAACCTGGTCCACTCTGGGCAGCCCAGTAACTCCAGATCAGCACGGGGGAACCTACTGCAGAATTTGTAATAACAGTGTGCGAAAAAAATAATCCAGGAGAAGAAAAAACATACATGTATCGCACTACATCAACCAAGCAGAGCTCAGGAAAAAGAAACATGAAAAATATTCTCTATGCACCGATAAGTTTGAAATGAAATTTAAAAGAACAAAATGACAGAGTGTAAAAATACTGGACAAAAAAACAGGCAGCACAGCTTTACAATGTAATAACATCAGCCCCTCCCCGCCCGCACACAAAAAAAATTAACTTGGGCCACTGGTATCACCATACAGAGACCCACACACAACGTTACAAAGTGAAAGAAGAAACAAACAGAAAGGGACCCAGCACAGCATAAGCACAAGACGTGATGTCTCAAAACTGGTAACAGGACCTACATGACAAAATGCAGGCGGATTCTCACACACAGGCAGACGGATAGGAAACGAGGGATATAGTCAAAGGGTAAGACACAGCTACACCCCTCAAGTAGGGAAAACGCGTTATCCGAAAGACTCTTGCTACAGCAACGGGCAGCCTGCTCCACACTGCAGTCACAACACACAAGGCAATGAACGAGCGGAAAGCAAGACAGCTGCATATATCCGGCTACCTCATTTAGGAACACTTAACCAATAAAAAATGTTAAAAATATTCTACGCATTGATCAGCTCCAAATGAAATATCAAATAAAGAACTAAGTAACAAAAAGAGTCTCCTCCAAGGCCTTCAGCCTCAGTGACAAGGCGTGGCTGTCGCACGCCTGGGGCTGGGCAGCCCTGGAACCAAGGCGGGACTGCACGGCTGACGGGGAGCTGGAGAGGACAAGACAGCCAGGGAGCCTCCACTCTGCCCCTGGAGGGCATGAACCCTCCGGATGGGACCACCATCTGCAGATCCAGCTGGGCCCTTAAGCACTTAAACCAAGCATGCACTCCCAAAGGATGGTGGAACCTCTGAGCTGAAAGAGGGCCTCCAGATCGCCTCCTTGTGCTGGACATCCTGCCTCCAGCCTGCAGCCTGCGACTCGGCCCACCCAGGAAAGACAGCACTTAAAGGCCCCTTGATTCCACGGAGGGGCTGCGTCTTGAGGGTGCAATGTGAGGGGGAAGGGACCACAGCCCTTCAGTGTTTTTCTGGGACATCCCCCTCTATTTGACAGCCCAGGAGCAGGACCTTCTTTAAGGCTCTTTGCTGGAGTAACCAGTCGGGCAGGAAAGGTGCTGCCGTCTTGTGGCCGTTCCCTGTAACAGCAGCTTGAAGACCCGTGCTTGTGTCTGCTCCGACTGTCAATGACACGTGCCCTCCAGAAATGTCCTGGGTGGGTAATCGAAACAGAATTCAAAATGGGGCCCACTTTCCAGAGTTCCTGTTCACCAGGTAGGAATTGGACTGGCATTCTTTTAAACGACAGCCTAGGAACACTGCCTCTGCATCGCTAATCAGCGAAAACTCACATGAAAGCTGCAAAGGGGTGTCTCCTCGCTGGCTCAGAATGGACACCAACAAAGACTACTGACAGTCAGACTGGGAGAGAGCAGGGAGAAACGGAAGGCCCCATGGACGCGGGGAGAACCGGAAACCGGCGGCAGGCACCGCAAAGACCCAGAAGGAGGGTCCCTTAGGGCGGAGCTTGGCAGCCATTTACATGATCCGGCCGGGCCACATGAGGCTGGATATCAAGGGGACAACCACTGATCAAAGACACTCACGGATGGTGTCCTTTCCTGAAGCAACAGAGTAACTGAGACATGGCAGAAGCAAAATTTCCCAGCACAGAGGCCTGCAGGAAAAACACACGCAGCAGAGCCTCACAGTGTAGTAAGATCAGCCGCGCCCAGAACCCAAGGGCGCACTGGCGACACAGACTGAGACACTCGCTACAGAGCGCCTAAGACGAGAAGGGACCCACCCAGACACCCACGAGAGGCGACGCCCGAAAACCGACACACACGAGCTTCGTGGCAAGGGTCGCCAGTTGTCACTCACAGAAAACAAGCTTTTCTACCAGAGGTGGACCCAGAGGAAACGAGAGGTACAGTCAAAGGGTGAGACCAAGCTACACACACTCAACTAAGGAAACAGACCACCGGAGGATACCCATGCCACACCGACTGCACACGCTGTAATCATACCTTACAAAGGCAATCGCAGGGCGGGAAAAAGGTACACTTACTGAATGAATCCAGTCCCATTCAGCTAGTCAAGCATCAATCCAGGAGCTCAAACTAGTGAATCCTATTGGAAATCAACCCTGAATATTCACTGGAAATACTGTTGCTGACATTGAATCTAAAAATTTGGCCACGTGATGCAAAGAGCCGACTCACTGCAAATACTCTGATGTTGGGAAAGACTAAGGGCAGAAAGAGAAGGACTCAGAGAGCATGAGGTGGCTCATCGGCGTTATCGACTCAACAGACATGAGTTTGAGCATCCTTCAGGAGACAGTGAAGGACTCGGAAGCCTGGCATGATGCAATCCATGCAGCCACCCCGAAGACTTGGATATGACTGAGCAATGACAACAGGTTACATATTTTCCATCATTATTTTGCTTTTACAGAGGAAAAATGACTGAATTTAAATAAGTTTTATATCCCAATCAAACCAATTTTGTTCACACCTGTGTAAAAACACTGTTCTCCTACCTGTCTGAGCAACTCCAGCTTCTTCAGTTCCTCATTGTAGGCTTCTGGATTCTCTCCATAATTCTTCAGGACAAACTAGAGAGAGAGAGAGGGAAGGCTGTGAGCCAGGCACAGAGCACCGTTCCCGCTCCCGCTTCTGCCCTCGGAGTCCTCGGCAAGCCAGAGCTCAGGATGGAGTCCAGACCCTCCACCAGCACCTCATCTCCTGCCCCACTGGGAACGTGGCCTCCACAGCAAGGCAGCACCGAGACACTTTCTGGGGCAGCCTCCTTTTTTGAGCAAAATGGGAAAATATACCTGCGCCACCTGGCTGGAATCCCCTGGCTGGCCCTCCCCACGCTGCTGTCCTCCCCACCAAACCCAGAACTGGGCGAACTCAGGAAGCCGGGGAACTCAGTCGGCTGAAGTGGGATCCTACGGAGCATTCGTAAACGGGCCACTGAGTTCAACCTCCCTTGTCTGGGGCCCTGCTGGGGCCCGCGATCACCCGATCACCATCGTAATCCCAACTCACCAGCAAATGCCGGAAAGCGTCACAGAAGAGTGGGCGCGCAAAGCCTCCCCCGCCGGCCCGCCCTCCTGGGGAAGGGGCTCCACAGGAGTAAGCGTCCCCCTCGCTGAGGAAAGGCCTGTGGCGCTGTGATGGGAGTGATGGGGGGGGGTCCCTCCGCACATCAGAGGCGGGGCTGGTTCTCATGGACGGTGGGTACAGCCACCAGCCTGGAGGTGGGGCCTGGACCACCAAGACAGCAAGCACACCCACCGGGGGCCTGGCGCCTGGGTCAGCAGCCTGGGGCCAGACCCACCACTCCACACGCACTAAGGGCGCCGACCCCAGCTCCAAGGCTCCTTAAGGCCCCAGCCAAGGTCTGCAAGGCGGAGAAGGGCGGGGGCGGCCTGCTCTGTCCAGCGGCAGCCCACCCATCTCCTGGGCCCCTCCCCAGGGACTGTGACACGTGCCCACGCGTTGAGCCCACGGGAACCTGGGAGGCCATGTGACCGCGTTAGCCTTCTGGCAGGGAAGCGAGAGGAGGGACAGGCAGAGGGGAGCGAGTCCTGAGCTTCCTTCAGCTCCATCTGGCCACAGCTCCAAATCTCTGAGCCCGACCCTCTTCCACTGGTTTCACCTCCTGCCAGTTCGCTATCCCATCCACCTCTGGCCCGGACTCCCCACCCTTCAAACCCACCCCTCATCCGGTGGTTAGATTCGTCTTTCTAACATGACTCCAGTGTTACTCTTGGCTTTATACCCTTCTGAAACACGAGCACTCCTGGGGAAAAAAAAACAAAGCCCAGCTTGCTTTGCTCAGGACAGTGAGATTATGGGGAAAGAGCTGTAATCTAAAGGGAAAAAAAAAGTAATCTGAGAAGAATGTGCACAACAGTGCTTCCCCAAACCTCCAGGACCAAATCTAATCTTCAGAGCAGAGTTCACGATCCTTCAGTCAGCTCCAGGGACACCCACCAACAGCACTCTGGCATGACCGCTCTCGGCTCTCAGTGCTTGTCCACACATTCCCCCACCACCTTCTCTGCTAAGACTCAGCTAAAATATCACATCCCATAGCATCAACTGCTGCTCTCCCACATTCGGAAAGTGCCTCCATCAGACTGTGCGCCTCCCAGGAGGGACATGTCAGCGACCACCCCGCCCCAAACAACCAGTCTACTGGGAATGGTAGGGGCCTGATTGATGGTGTTTGATCCTCAGCAAATGGTTGCCTTTACAGGAAATGCACAGGATGGATAAACAGACTAATACCAAAGGAGACACTCAGAAAAATTGAGACAATGTAACAATTTACCCAACACTTATCTCAGTCTCTTTGAAAGACAAGTATCATTAAGGGGGCTAGAGGGGAGGAGACTACTACAGATTAAAAGAGATTAAAAAAAAAAAAGAACACTACCCTGTGAGAACCATGATTGGATCTGAGTCTGGAAAAAACAGTTATAAAGGATGTCTGAGGACAACAGGTGAAATTTAAATATAAAACACAGTAGAAAACGTCTGTGGATTTTCTAAGGTGTGACAAAAGCAGTATAGTTATACAGGAGAAAATCCTCTTAGGACCTGCTGATATGGTACAACTTACTTTCAAAGGTCCACGGGATATACATATGTACGTATGTGTGTGTGTGTGTGTACAACTTACTTTCAAAGGTCCATGGGATATACGTACGCGTGTGTGTGTGTGTGTACAACTTACTTTCAAAGGTCCATGGGATATACATGCGTGTGTGTGTGTGTGTGTGTACAACTTACTTTCAAAGGTCCATGGGATATACGTACGCATGTGTGTGTGTGTGTACAACTTACTTTCAAAGGTCCATGGGATATACATACGTGTGTGTGTGTGTGTGTGTACAACTTACTTTCAAAGGTCCATGGGATATACGTACGCATGTGTGTGTGTGTGTACAACTTACTTTCAAAGGTCCATGGGATATACATACGTGTGTGTGTGTGTGTGTGTACAACTTACTTTCAAAGGTCCATGGGATATACGTACGCATGTGTGTGTGTGTGTACAACTTACTTTCAAAGGTCCATGGGATATACGTACGCGTGTGCGTGTGTGTGTGTGTACAACTTACTTTCAAAGGTCCATGGGATATACGTACGCATGTGTGTGTGTGTGTACAACTTACTTTCAAAGGTCCATGGGATATACATACGTACGTACATACTTGTGTGTGTGTGTGTGTACAACTTACTTTCAAAGGTCCATGGGATATACGTACATGTGTGTGTATGTGTGTGTACAACTTACTTTCAAAGGTCCATGGGATATACATACATGTGTGTGTACAACTTACTTTCAAAGGTCCATGGGATATACATACGTGTGTGTGTATGTGTGTGTACAACTTACTTTCAAAGGTCCATGGGATATACGTACGCATGTGTGTATGTGTGTACAACTTACTTTCAAAGGTCCATGGGATATACATACGTACGTGTGTGTGTGTGTGTGTACAGAGAGAGAGAACACACATACGGTGCAATGTAACTATTACACTGTTGTTGTTTAGTCGCTAAGTCATGTCCAACTCTCTTGCACGACCTCGTGGACTGCAGCTCACCAGGCTCCCCTGGCCACGGTTTTCAGGCAAGAACACTGGAGTCTGATCCTTCTCCAGGGATCACACTCGCTTCTCCTGCATTGCCAGGTGGATTCTCTGCCACTGAGCCACCACAGAGGCCCAACTATCAGAACTGAGTCGAGGGAATTTGGGCGAGCACCGCATTATTCTTTCAACTTTTCTGTACGTCTGAAATCTGGGAAATGAATGTCTTAAGAGCTGCTGAGGGAACTCCTGGGTGGTCTAGCGGTTAGGACTTGGCACTCTCACTGCTGTGGCCCTGGTTCAAGCCCTGATCAGGGAGCTGAGATCTCACAGGCCAAGCGATGCGGCCAAAAACAATGAGTTGCTGAGCTAAATGATACCTAAAAAAACACTTTCCTTACGTCATCATTTCTTAGCCTCTTGTTGGATCCTTTGAGAACATAAAAGCCACGAAACAACCTCCCCACCAATGTCCATCTATGCATAAACACAAGGATCTGCCAACATGTTCTGGGGGCTTACAGACACGCCGAAGCCCCTTATGGGCTCTTGGTTTATAATCCTCACTGTGATCTAGCCAATCCCTCACCCCGCCTGTCCCCCAATTCACAGACATAAAATGTGGCCTGAGCTATAGGGTAAAACTTGACTATCTAAATAGAAACATGTTCTTTCTCCAATTAACTCCCTTCTCATAGGACGCTTCTGTTTGCTCACCCCGAGGCGATAGTGAAAGTGGGGCCCAGAGGCCCTGTGGGACAGAGGCCAAAGGGATCTGAGTGACATCTGAGAGTCCCAGAAACAAGGCTTCAGCTGCCACCACTGGGAACACCTGTCCCTAAGGCCACACAGTGGTGAAGGGGTAAGAGATGATGCCTCTGATCGCAGCAAACTGTCCCCGAAAGAGGCTGCTACCTGTCTTATTCCTCCTCCAAGATCTGCAGCAAACAAAGAGCTCCTACCCACAGGCCAGACACTTGCCAAGTGCCTAGTAAGTCACTCAGCCCTAATAACAACCCAAAGAGGCAGACAGCGTTGTCGCCGCCATTTTACAGCTGAGGAAACTGAGGCAAGGAAGGTAAGACACTCGCCAAGGCCACAGCACTAACCACCGACAGAGCAACAACTGGACACCCGGCATTTGGGCTCCAGAGCGCATATTCTTGACCACACATCAGACCAATCCATTTCTATTTTTTAAACACAGTTCTCATAAAACACCAGAAAAAGGGAAGTGAAAACAAATCTCCGGCCACAAGGTGAGTCAATGGAGCAGAGAGGCGATTTTTAAAACTCGGACAAAATCCTCTATGGCTTGATCACTCACTCCCCCTACTACACAGAGGTAAGAGGCAGCTGAAGGTTCAAGAGTAAAGGAGAGAGACCTTCTCTCAGTGTTCCTACAGCACAGACTTCTGCAGAGCGAGAAACAAGGTCTGGTCAGGACGTGAGGGTCGCCACGGAGCCTGAGAAGGCAGGCACTGCAGCAGGCAGAGCCCGGACCTCGGCCAGCACGGATTAGGAGTGAGATAGTAGAAGGCGCCGCCAGGACCCCAGCACACCTACACAAACGCCAGCCAGCTGGGGCTGAGAGGGCCAGGGGCCTCCCAAGCCCAGCCAGGCTTTGGAGAAGCTGGGCTTCTTTTTTCTTGAGCGAACAATGAGACCTGTGAACAGTGTCATGTTGAAAGCATGTCCAGGGTTCAGAGCCACTGGGAAGAAAAAGCAGGGAAAGAAGTTATAAGACTTTTTCCAAAGAGAAACACCAAAACAGAGGAAGTCCTGGCTGTGCCCCTAGGTTGCTGTGAGACCGGGGCTTGGTTTTTCACCTGTAATACGGTGTTCATAGTAGCTGCTTTTGAACTGTGGTGGACTCTTGTGAGTCCCCTGGACAGCAAGGAGATCAAAGCAGTCAATCCTGAATATTCACTGGAGGACTGATGCTGAAGCTCCAATACTGTGGCCACTCGATATGAAGGGTCGACTCGCTGGAAAAGACCCTGATCCTGGGAAAGACTGAGGGCAGGAGGAAAAGGGACGACAGGATGAGAAGGCTGGATGGCATCACGGACTCAACGGACATGAGTTTGAGCAAGCTCTGGGATATAGCGAAGGATGGGGAAGCCTGGCCTGCTGCAGTCCATGGGGTCGCCAAGAGCTGAACATGACCTACCTACTGAACGACGACAATTACCTGCTCTAACTCACAGAGCTGTCACAGGATTTGAGCTATTTCCTGAACAGAGAAAGAGGATGCTAAGCTGAAAGTATAGTTTACAATACGCCAAGCCTGTACTAAGGACTCAAGCGCATTAACTCTTTTTTTAAAGTGTATCTTGTTTTTCTCTTTTATTTTTGGCTGCATTAGGTCTTTGCTGCTGTGCTCCGGCTACTCTGCTGTAACGCGTAGGCCTTTCCCTGTGGCGGCGTCTCCTGCTGCAGAGCACAGGCTCTGGGCCCAGGGCTTCAGTAGTTGCCCCACGTGGGCCCTGGAGCGCAGGCTCAGTAGCTGTGGCACACGGGCTCAGCTGTCCCAAAGCATGTGGAATCTTCCTGCACCACGGATCAGACCGATGTCCCCTGCATTGGCAGGCAGATTCTTAACCACTGGACCACCAGCAAAGTCCCTGCGTTAACTCTTGACGCCCATAAGCTTCTAAGGTATAGTATTAGTTCTGTTACAGGTGAGGAAAATGAGGCCCAGATTAGTGAGGTAATCATCTGTAACAGCTGACGTCACTCAGCTATTAAGTCGAAAAGGTGGGACCTATACCAAGGTCGGCCTGATTCCAGTGTCTATACTATTTCTGTGACATTACTCTGCCCTTTTACCAAGCAACCAATGGCCCAGAATTCTGCAGGCAAATGAACGTGAAAGTCACTCAGTCATGTCCAGCTCTTTGTGACCCCACAGAATATACAGTCCCTGGAATTCTCCAGCCCAGAATACTCGCCGGGGATCATCCCAATCCAGGGATTGAACCCAGGTCTCCCGCACTGCAGGGGGATTCTTTACCAGCTGAGCCACCAGGGGTAGATGAGATCACCAGATCCTGGCATTCTTTTGCAGATTAGAAAAACGGGAACCAGAGATCTCAGCAATGGCAGTTCTAGAACTCTGAGCCAAACTCCCTAGTGCCTGACACAGGGTCAAGCTTTTGCTTCACTTTCTCCGGTACTAACATGGTCTCATTCCTCTGTGCATTCTTTGCTCCCTCCCATGGATGATGGGAGTGTTTAGCTTCTGTTCTTAATTTGATATACATCTTGGAATTAAAACAGTAGATGGAAAGGAGACCAAACTTTGGGAAAGAAGTAAAATTCTGGAACTTTAGATCAATTGACCTAATTTCTGGGAAGTCTCCATTCATCCACTGGGGCCTGGGGTTTGATCTCTGGTCAGGGAACTAAGATCCCATAAGCTGGGAAGCTTGGCCAATTTTTTTTTTTAATCTAATTTTCTGGTTTTACAAATGAACAAAAGATGCCCAAAGAGATTAAATGATGGACTCAAAGGAATACAAACTGTTACTGTCTGAAGGAAGGCAGCGGCAGTGTGAACGGAAAAAAGGAGAGCTTCTTGGAAATCTTCCCCAACCCATTTTCTTTCTTCTATTTTTTTTTCTGCTCCACCACCTTACTCACTGGGGCACCGTCAGTATTCCGGCAGCAGCTACATTAAACACACGAGGACATCAACCTGCAGCAGCCTCCTGGTTGTTCCTTTTCACTTCTGCTCTGTCCTTCAATGGTACCAGACAGTCCTTCCCAAGGCAGATGTCTCACAGGGTACCTGATGCCCAGTCGACCCACCTGGCCCTGCTTTGTACCAGCCACACCTGATCTCCCCACAGCGGTCCCTTGCCTCCCCCAACGCCAAAACTGCCTGTCTCTTCCATCCAACTGAAGAGTCAACAAAGGACTGCCCTGGAAGTCCTGGAAGGGTCGCCCTGGAAGCTACAACACTATTTATCCTCCTGCGCGGTCGCGAAAGCAGTAACGCTCCCCTAAAAGTTGTATCTTTTGGTCCAAAGGGGCTCCAGATTACGGTTCTTCTGAGACCAGACAGAACTGCACCAAGTGTTAGAGCGACTCCAATCGCAGAGGTCAGGCTGGCCAGGGCCTTAAAACGCATCCTGAGCCATCCTCGGCGTCCGTCCCAGTCCGGTCGTAGGCGGACAGCACAACGAGGGCCAGGCACAGCCTTTCCACCCAGACGGTTAAGGAGGGCCAGCCACCCACCGATTCTCCCAGGGCGGTGCTGGCGTGGATGAGGGGAGGAGCGGAGCTCGGTCCAAAGCGTCACTCCGAGGAAGTGAGGTGCCTCGGCGGGGATCGCGGATGGCCGGGGGAAGGAATCGGAAAGCAGGTTCCGATCAGCCAGCGGGGGCTGGCTACCCGAGGCTGGTGGGGTCGGGGGGTGGGGAGGGAGACGCGCAAGGGTCAGACAAGGTGCGATGGGGCTGCGCCAGGCGAAGGCCAGCGGGGGGCCTCCTGGCCTCACCCGACCCTGCGACAGGGCCTGGGGACATGATAGACGCGCAGGGGGCGTCACGCGCCGGCGGACGGAGAGACGCGGGAGAAAGGGGGAGGGGCGGGGAGGGGCGCTGCCCTCACCTTCTTTACGGCTGGCTGGAAGTGGAAGTCACCGGCCTCCTTCAGGTCCAGCCAGATCATGGGCATGCGGGGCACGGCCTCCATGGCCTCAGGCACCCGCCGGCCCCCCGGCCGCTCCCCAAGCTTTCGCAGCTGCAGGCTCAGCCACGCACTCCGCCCCTCCACGCCGGAAGTCACTTGTCACGCGGGGATGAAAAAAATGCCCCTACTGCCTGCTGGGAGAGCTGTCCCCGCCCGTGCAGCCTTTTGCGCAGGCTCATTTTCCGCTGCGCATGCTCAGTTTCCTGCACGCGGGCACGTGTAGAGGGCAAACCTCCAGCCCGAGGCGAAAGGGTTTCTGGGAGTCGTAGTCTATCTGCATCTAATTGCTAAGCAGGGAGGTACTGGTTTCTTCTTCCTGGGCAAAGTAGACCGCAGGGACCTGGCTCGGGCTTCAGGCGCTTCCCACTCAGGGGAAGGACATTAGAGAACGTAGCCATAGACTTGTAGACCCTAAGTAGTGTCGAGGGCCTTGGTAGATGGGGTCAGATGCTGTGGTAGAGATAACATGGTGGCGGGCCACCCCCAGAAGTAGTGACTTAAAAACAGCCTTGGAGTAGGGGCTGCCTGGCCAAGGAGACAGGGCTAAGAAGCAAAGGCGTTGCACCCCAGGTGTCGAGCTTTGGAACAGAGGAGTGACTGGTTGGAGACTGGCACGCTCGGCTGAGCCTGTAAGACCGGGCACTGCGTAAGAGGTGGCCAAGTCCGTTTTTGATGATGGGGAGAGAACTGGTAAATGAAGTGTAAAGCGTAATGGGAAAAAAGAGAGAGAGAGGCCTAGAGCGATGGGGGTGGGGATGACTATATACAGCCACGCGAATACCTTTTAGTCTGGAAGGGGACCAGGGAGCAGAGAACAGTTATTAGCTCTGAAGAGATGACCTGGAGAGCAAGGATTTTAAAATCATATGTATATTACCTAGCTTTAAAAACACATAAAATGGAGAATGGTTTGTTAGGGCAAAAGTAGAAGCAAGGAAATGAGCGAGGACGTTTGCAACCATGGACTGTAGCCCACTAGGCTCCTCTGCCCCTGGAATTTTCCAGGCAGGAATACTGGAGTGAGTTGTCACTTCCCACTCCAGGGAAATCTTCCCAATCTAGGGATCAAACCCACGTCTCTTGCGTGTCCTGCATTGGCAGGTGGATTCTTTAACACTGTGCCACCTGGGAAGCCTTTGGATGGCCAACTGCGCATTTTTTCCTCAGCAAAAAAACAAACAAACAAAAAAAACAACCCTCATACATTCTGGCTCTTCCCTTACATCTTTAGAACAGTCCCTCCAAGCTGAGAGACTACATCGCAGGCTGAAGTCTTCAGTAAGGCTTCTGAATAAAACATAATTCTCAACTTTTAGGTTGTTCTTTCTTTTTTCAGCTGACAACTCTCTATGTCCCCTGTGCCCCAGCAGTGGAATTGCTGGGTGTGTGAATACAAGGTATTCAGGACATCTGAACAACTCCTGCCCAGGGAACACCAGGAGGTGTGTCCAGAAAGAAGGGTCATAGCCACCCAAACAGGAAACATGGAGTCCTCCCCTGGGGCCACCTTTCTTAGATGCGAATCCAGAATCACTGCATTACAGGTGGGGAAACTGAGGCAAGGAGAGGAGAAAGAAGCTGTCCCAAACACCGTGGAGCCTCTGAGGGAAGGTCAGAGGAGAGGTCTGGTGTGGCCAGGGAAGGAAGAGAAGAAGGGTGAAGGAAAGATGGAGGTCTCCTGGTCTCAGACCTGGCAGGCTCGAGGCCAGAGGCAGGAGAATCCCACTGTGTCTCTTCTGTCTCAGCCAACATCTGTGTTCCTGGTGCTTATGGAGGGGACACTGAAGTGGCCCTCCACTCCCCTGGTTCAGAAAGAGCAGCGAAGAAATAGCTGCTCCTCCCTCCAGAGTGTCCAGAGCCCTCCAGGAGCCCTTGAGGCATTGGTTACTTTCTTCCCACAGAAAAGGTTCCAAGAATATGAAGAAGGTTGGGGATCTCTGAGGCCAAGTCACGAAACCGAACCTCTCCTGAGCGCCCAAGTTACTTGGCCAGCAGATGGCAGCAAGGCCACAGAGTTGTAACGACGCAGCTGCAGTCCTGGGAATCACTGACTGCACCAAAGCCCCATAGATTGGAAGTTAGGGACGTGTTTTGTTTTGCTCAGAACCAGGTTTACTTCTTGGGGTGTCTGTGAGTGGAAGGAGGGCAATGGGGGATTCGTTCCTCCCTTGCCGAGGACAGATGTCCTCATTCAGGCGTTGCCAGGGACAGCCACAGGGTAGACAGGGCCTTCAGGATGCCCCAGACACACCCTCCCAACTGCTTGGTGCCAGGCTGTGAGCGGCAGCACCGCCACACGGGGCAGAACTTTGAGACACTCTGGCCTTGGCAGTGAGAGCCTGGAGGCTGCGTGGCATCCCCTGGTGGTGGGGGGGAGCAGGCCAGGGGGTACAAACCTGCTGGCTCAGGACTGAGGTCACCCTGTGGGACTGAGGCCATAGTCTTCCTAGGTCTCTGTGTCTCTGGGGCAGCTTGTATCCAGATTGCTGGTTCTAGAACATCAGATGTGTGTCCCTGGGGGACCAATGTGGCCACAGCGGCTTTCTCCACACCCTATTGGACTTGCACAGGTCACTTAAGCAAGGGCTAAGAGTTTCTGAAATCTGTGTCCCCTTCCTGACCACCCTGTTACAGCAAGGAGAAAGCTGAGGCCCGTGAAGGGCAGAGCTTGCCCAATATCCCACCAGGCTTCTTCTTCATTATTTCAGACCTTGTGAAAGCTTTTTGCTCTAACCATCTTTTCAAGGAAGCATGGAAACCATGGGGTCATTCAGGGGGAGTCGGGGGTCTCAGCTGTCTGTGGTTCTGGCCAGTAGAATGTGCAGTGGAAATGGCCACTCCGATGGGATCTCATACCTCCAGCAGGCAGGAGACATTTCCCTGGAGTGTCCACCCCCAGCTGCCCTCCAGAGCCTCACCCGTGCCCTGCTCCAACCTTGGGCCCCAGGGTCCAGTCATAGGCTGGGTGGGTCTTGGAGAAATGTCCTGCTGGACACGTGGAATCCTGCCCTCACCCTCTGCAGCTCAGCTCCCAGCATCCAGGGAATAAGACACGCAGCCCCCAGGCTGAAGGCAGAGAGGCACGGTGGAGGACACGACCCTGGGACCCGGAGTTGGAATCCTGGCACTTCTACTGACCAGCCCTGTAATCAGGGTCTCTCTGCAAAATTGAGTCCCTCTGTCAGAGACTGGAGGGTTAAGAGCTCCGTGCTTACTAATGGTCTCAGCTGCATCTGACTTATCACAGCCTTAAATAAAAGCCACCACACCTGAGCTGCCTCCACTCACATTAGCCTTAATGCTCTCACTGTACTTACAAGATAAGAGTTGTTATCTCTGCTGCAAGGATGAAACATACTGAATACCAGCAGTGGTAAAGAACCCACCTGCCAGGGCAGGAGAAGTGGGTTCAGTCCTTGGCGCGGGAAAGATCTCCTGGAGAAGGACATGGTAACCCACTCCAGTATTCTTGCCTGGGAAATCTCATGGGCACAGGAGCCTGGAGGATTACAGTCCATGGGGTCGCAAAAGAGTCGGACACACCTGAGCAATTGACAACAACACTGAATCCCAGAGAGACTGGCCAAGACCCAGTGGAGATGTGGCAGCAATGGGATTTGAACCCAGATCTATGGAATCCTCAAGCTGAGGCAGGGCTCAGACAGCTGCACTGAGGTGAGGTGAAGTCGCTCAGTCGTGTCCGACTCTTTGCGACCTCGTGGACTGTAAATTACTAGGCTTCTCGGCCCACGGGATTCTCTAGCCAAGAATACTGGAGTGGATTGCCATTTCCTTCTCCAGGGGATCTTCCCAACCCAGGGATTGAACCCGGGTCTCCCGCATTGGAGGCAGACGCTCTAGGTCAATTACTGAGCACAAATTATTGAAGGATTTTTATGTGGCTATCACAGAGTGTGACCTTTTGAACTCATACTCTGTAAAGTCTACCTGTAAAAAAAAAAAAAATCCCAATTTTTTTTCCACTGAAGAGCCTCCCAACCTGAGTTCTCAGCCCTGACTATGCCATCCAACCTCAAACCTCTGGACATGTCAGTCTTATGATTTAATGGGATTATAAAGGCTACATAGTTTGTCCCTGTGCCTCTCTACTGGATGTTTGAACGCTAAATTTGTTGTAATATGTTGCAAGTAACAGAAAAGCCCTTCAAAGTAGCTTAAACGGTAACATCCAGAGGCCCTCCACCTTCAGGCCAGGTGTGACCCAGCAGCTCAGTGATGTCATAAGAAGCTGTTTTTCTGTCTGTCTTCTGTGGTGCTGACCTCATCCTTAGGGGCCTACCTCACACCCCGAGATGTTTTTTTGTCACAGCTAGTCACTCTTCCTTGTTTATTTCCAGGAGGAGGGCAAGTGCCTAGCATTCCCATAGAAAGTTCTGAGATGTATTCTAAGTGGAGCAGCTTAATCACATGCCCACCCTGAATCAGTCATCAATAGTGGTGGAGAGATGACAGGTTCGCTTGACTTAGACCAAGTTGAGTTTTCCTCTCCCAGAACCATGCAGATCCTCCAAGGGGAACTGGGCCTGATTGGTAGGGAGAAGGGGTAGGGGAAGTGGATGCTGGGGAAGCCAGGCATCAAATGACCCGTCAAGTCTCCTACAATTTCCTGCCAAATGGTCCTCCAGACTCAGTTCAACATCTCCCAGACCTCCTCCACCACGCTGCACTCCAGCGTTTGTCAAGGGGAACTTTCTTGGATTTGAGACCTTTCTTGTTGACATGTCTCTTCCTGGGAATCCAGCCTTTGGTTCTGTCTCTGTCCTCCTGAGTCCACAAAAACAATCTGGTCCTCTTGTTCATGGCCGCCTTTCAGAGGCAGAGCAGGGAATCAAAGTCACCCTGTCAGCTCTCTCCTCAAGACAAAACTTCCCAGTTCCCCATCGTTCTACACAGGACTCAACTGTGTAACTTGGGCATGCTTTTCCAGGCCTCCTCAGCCTCACTGATCAAGGCTGGGGACAACTGGAGCTTCTCACGCTGATGGGGAGCCGTGTGATGGGGGTCTGCGAAGTCTCTGAAGAAATATTCTACACATCTAAAGCCTTGGTTTTACTGGAGGTATTTCCCCCTCCAATGGAAATCTAAAACATTTTAATTTTAAAAACATTATGTGAATAACTCAACAATATAAGGACAAGCAACCCAATTAAAAATTGTACAAAGGATTTGCAGAGACATTTCTCCAAAGAAGATATATAAACAGACACGAAGAGATATTCAATGTCACTAGCTCTTCCGGAAATACAAATCCAAACCATGATGAAATGTCACTTCACACCCACTAGGATGGCTATAAGAAGAAGAGAGACAATGATAATTGTTGCCGAGATGTGGAATACCACAGACTGCTGGTGAGAATGTAAAACAGTACAGGCTCTTTGGAAAACACTTTGATAAATCCTCACAAAATTAAACACAGAGTTACCATATGACCCAGAAATTCCATTCCTAAGTATAGGCCCAAGGTAACTGAAAACATATGTCCACATAAAAAACTAGTATGTGAATATTCATAGTAGCATGATTCATAAAAGCAAAAATGTGGAAATAATCCAAATGTCTATAAACTGATGAATGGATCAACAACTGTGGTTTAATGGGTAGAAATACCCCAAGTGCTCTAACCAAAATGCTCTTGAAGCACGTTTATATTGTTTCTAATTTTTCACCATTACACGCCACGGCTGCATGGATCTGATGATGAGACTTCGGCCTTTGAGGACCTGCTGGGTCTACCAAGGACTGTCCTGCCCCCTCTCTCTGCTTCCGGCTCTGTCCTTTTCAGCTCCACCCTTAGCTTCTGGAGGAAGGGTGGGCTGCTCTGTGCTTGGTCTCCCCACTGGCAGGCTTCAGTGAGAACACTGTAGCTGCTCCCCTCCTCCCCAGTTTCTGAGTCTCCCGCGGAACAGGAACCCAGAACCAAGGGCGGACTGGGAAGTCAGCACGCTGGCCCCAGGAACAGGGAGCTGAGGAAAATGGGAGCCCTCGGAGGAGGGGGAGGCTCCTGTGGCTCCCCTTGTGTGCTGCTGCCTGGGGCCGCCTGTGTCAACAGCCAGGGGCCCCTACCCTGATCCTGTTGGGGACAGCCTCCCCTCTTTGCCTGCAGGGATCGCCCTGGGGGATGTGGGCAGCAAGGCTCTCCCTGGAGAGGTTGCTGCCATCAAACCCAACGAGAGGGACTAGGGAGCCACGAATTGTCAGACCTTGTGATTTTTTTTTTAAGTCAGGCATCTAGATTTTCAAGGATTGACGGTCAGTATCTTAGGGCTTCCCCAGTGGCTCAGCAGTAAAGAATCTGCCTGCCAACGCAGGGGATGTGTGTTCGATCCCTGGGTGGGCAAGATGCCCTGGAAGAGAAATGGCAGCCCACTGCAGTATTCTTGCCTGGGCAATCCCATGGACAGAGGAGCCTGGTGGGCTACAGTCCAGGAAGTCACAAAAGCGTTAGACATGACTGAGCAACTAAACAACAACAATTAGTATTTTAAAAATATATGCAACACGGTAGGTAGGTGTCAGCCAGAGTACAGCCTTCGACCGGACCATGTGACGGTGCTCTCAGCTGAGAAGCGGTCACACAGAGAACTCATGGATCCTAGGCAGCTGTTTTGGAACCAAACCACACCAACCAGGCAAGAGATGGCACGAGGTCCTGGAGTGTCATAGCCAGAGGTGGCCTCCCTGTGGCACAGGGTGGGGGGAGAGACGGCCGCTGAGGCCAAAGTGAAGGGTCGTGCCCAGCAGCGCACCAGTCTCCTGCCCCCCCTCGGGGCTGCCTCACTCCTAGGCCTATTGCCCAATCCTACTTGCCTCTTAGTCACTGGTATTTTGGAATGTTGGCTAACACCTGGTGCCTAGCAAAGGAAGAGAGGCCCCTTTCAGGAAGGCCTCAGCCCCTGCATGTCACCAGCAGGCCTTGGGCAAGGCTGCGTGATTACCACCTAAAAGGGGCCACAAGTGGGAGAGGATCTGAGAAGGGACGATGGCCGGGGCTTGGAAGGCACTGGTGCTGGTAGCAGGCTTGGCAGCCGTGGCCTGTGTGGCCCAGCGTGGTCTGAGCTATGAAGAGATTGTCACCCAGGCCCTGAAGTTCTTCAACCAGGGGCGGCGAGGACAGCGCATCTTTGGTCTGCTGGAAAGCACCCCGCCACCACCTGATTTGGTGAGGGTCAGGGTCTCAAGCCCGGGGAGCGGGTACCACCTACCTCACAACATCCTGTGAGGCCAGCAGGCAGGAGCGAGGGCCCCAAACAAGCACAAAGTGCTTGGTTAACAGCAGATGCTGGTGTTATTGCTATAATGTTTCTCTACTCAGAAGGTAAAATGGAGACTGTGATCTCTCTCCAGCCTGACAGCTGGCTAGCTGATCAATTCCGGGATTTGCCTAAGGGTGGAATGTGGGGTCTGGGAGTCCATTCTGCACTCAGGCCCTGGACTTGAAAGAGTAAGCAGAGCTGTTTCAAAGGATGGACAGGAGCCAGACTGGTCCCCCCAGAAGGCACCTCACCAGGGCCTTCCAGGGTCCCCTTGCCACCCCCTTACCTCTCTCCTGGCAGTTGAGCGTGGGAGGCAAATAGTCTAGGTCCTTTGTCACAGAAGAGGAGACTGAGTACAGAGATGGGAGGTGGCCCCTCAAGGTGGTCCAGCCATGAAGTGGTGGCCTCTGCTGGGTTCCAGAAGCCCTGCGTGCCTTCAGTCTCTGCTGAGGCCGTTTGAAGCAGCCGCCTCTCTTAGGTGGGAAGTGCAGACCTCGGGCAATCCCTGTCATCTTGGAACTGTGATCTCTCTCCTCCCTGCCTTTGTTCTCTCCTGTGTAATAGGGAGATGACTGTGACTCTTCTCCTGCTTCTTTAGAACTCCACCACGATCCCGCTCAACTTCAGGATTAAAGAGACTGTGTGCTTCCTGTTCCGGTACCGTGAAGGCCCCAACAGTGTCCTTTCAGAGAGGGTGGGGTGAGTCTCCCATTCATCCCCTGGCTCCCTGCCCCAATGAGCAGGACAAGGAATCTCCCCTCTCTCTCCCCTCCTTCCCAGAGACCGAGTTTGCTTCCACCCACCCACAGACAGGTGAGGTTTGACTGTGGAAGCTTTTTTTTTTTTAATTGGGTTTTTCCTTATGGCTTTTTCTTACTACAAATTGTCCATCCTTATTAGAAAAGCAGTACACGCTAAAGAAGCAACTAACTATTAAAAGAGAAAGAACAAAGGGGGACCATAATCCACCTCAGTTCAGTTGCTCAGTTGTGTCTGACTCTTTGCGACCCCATGGACTGCAGCACACCAGGCCTCCCTGTCCATCACTAGCTCCTGGAGCTTACTCACACTCATGTCCATGAGTCAGTGATGCCATCCAACCATCTCATCCTCTGTCGTCCCCTTCTCCTGCCTTCAATCTTTCCTAGCATCAGGGTCTTTTCCAATGAGTTAGTTCTTCACATCAGGCAGCCAGAGTATTGGAGTTTCAGCTTCAGCATCAGTCCTTCCAATGAATATTCAGGACTGATTTCCTTTAGGATGGACTGGTTGGATCTCCTTGCAGTCCAAGGGACTCTCAAGAGTCTTCTCCAACACCACAGTTGAAAAGCATAAATTATTTTTTAGTTTTTGTTTAAGCTTTTATAATCCACCCAGGTAACTGCTGACTGTATTTTTCTGGGCTCCACAATCACTGCAGATGGTGATTGCAGCCATGAAATTAAAAGACGCTTACTCCTTGGAAGGAAAGTTATGACCAACCTAGACAGCATATTAAAAAGCAGAGACATTACTTTGCCAACAAAGGTCTGTCTAGTCAAGGCTATGGTTTTTCCAGTGGTCACGTATGGATGTGAGAGTTGGACTATAAAGAAAGCTGAGTGCCGAAGAATTTACGCTTTTGAACTGTGGCGTTGGAGAAGACTGCAAGGAGATCCAACCAGTCCATCCTAAAGGAGATCAGTCCTGGGTGCTCATTGGAAAGACTGATGCTAAAGCTGAAACTCCAATACTTTGGCCATCTGATGCGAAGAGCTGACTCATTTGAAAAGACCCTGATGCTGGGAAAGATTGAGGGAAGGAGAAGGGGATGACAGAGGATGAGATGGCTGGATGGCATCACCGACTCAATGGGCATGGGTTTGGGTGGACTCCAGGAGTTGTTGATGGACAGAGAGGCCTGGCGAGCTGCAGTTCACGGGGTCGCAAAGAGTCAGACACGACTGAGTGCCTGAACTGAACTGAACAGATAACTGCTTTTCTAAAATTAGGAAAATATTTTATTATAGCAAACTAACAAAATTTAGAGAAGCGAAGTAAAACACAAAAAATCTGCAACCCCACTACTCAGGAGACATTAACTGTTGGTGTATCATCTTCTGTACCTTTTTGATGTACACACGACTGTCTTAAACAGTATAACTCCCTCTCGGCTAATTTATGGAGACCTTTTCCTGTGTAAGAACTTGCATGAAAGTCCTTAATGCTATCGGGCACACACGGAGCCTGCCCGGGTGTCCCCCGCGACCGCTGCTCCCTCCGGCGTCTAGTGGGTGGATTGGAGCTCGGAGTCGGGGGACCTGGGCGAGGGCGCCGTCTGCTGCAGCCCGTGTGCTTGCTCCCCGGCAGGAGGAGCGGAACTGCACCGGCTCCTTCTTCATGCTGCGGCAACTCCGCCTCCTGTCGCTCAACTGCGTGCGGGACCCTGAGCTGGAGCCAGAGGTGAGCCCTGCGCCCTCACCTGCCCCAGTTCCCGTCTCAGCCGGCGCTCTGCCCGGTGACCGCCAGTGATCGAGGGTCCCTCACCTGAGCCACTGAGTTAGGCGCGTGGAACCTCAGTTCTGGAGGTCCCAGACCTTAGACCTGGAAACTGAACCGGTCTAAACGCAAATAGTCTAGAGGGGAGAGGCATGGCCAGACGGAGGTTTGTTCCTAGCCCCTCTGGGCTCTGAGGGGAGGGCCTGACTGGGGACCCCTCCAGCGCCATCACCAAGGTCACTGCTTGGGCCTCCAGACTCATCCCCACCTGGGGAGAGAGGGGCCATACGTGGGACAGGAAGCGGGGAGGTGATCGATGAGGGCGCTCACCGCCGAATCACTTCTGCAGCTCCGCCGCCCGGGGAGGACTCTGCTGAGTCTTCCGGGGGAAGACCCTCCCAAATTGACACCTCCAATCTGCCACCTGCGGCCAGGGACCTGTACGAGAGAGCCAAGTACGACATCCTCTCCAACATCCTGAGGAATTTCTAGGGCTGGACAAGGGAAGGGATGCCCTGCAAGCCCACAGCGACCTGCGATTCCCACCCATTTCCTTCCTCTGCTGCCCTGAGCATTCCCTGGCCGGCAAATGAGCCCACTCACATTCCTTAGCCTTTGCATACCTCCTTCCCTCTGCTGGGAACTCCTGCCCATCCTGTGTCTGTGGATGCTCCACATCCTTCCAGGCACAGATCCAAAGTCACCTCCCCGGGAAGCCTCTCTGCTCTTCTCTGTTCGTGGTGCAGTCACGATCCTCAAACCACGCTGGCAAGTACCAGCTGCATCCCAGTCTACAGAGCACTGTCCCTCCTCCCAGCGGGGCCCTCCTGTGCCAGCTGCAGGGGGCTGGGGACGGAGTTTCTCTGCCAAGTGCTCCTGAATCCCCGGAGGGCAGTTCTCTCTGGGCAGGACCCTGAGTGCCCCTGTTCCCTGCCCAGTCACTGTGACAATGAAATGTCCCTTCATATATCTAGCACCCCCAAGAGGGGGCCAGTGCATCCTCTGCTGAGAACGCCAGGAGTGAAGCTCAATAAAAAGTTTCTAAGTTAAACGATTATGTGAATAAGTGAATGAATCAAGTGTCAGGGATGAGCCAGCTGGACTTGGGAGGAAGAGACCAAGGAGGCAGGTCCTGGAGGTGAGATTCCCCTGTGCACCTTGGGCACACAGACTTCCTGCGGTCAGGGCAGGGACAATGACGAGAAACGGGATAATGAGGGGCGCCATCTGAGAGCCATCCTGGGAGCTCAAGAAGGCAAAGTAACCTGCCCCCAGGTTATTCTGGAACCACCTTTCCTTCCTTTCGGGGACTTTTATTCTTCCTCCTTTATCATAAAGCTCCAGCCAGAACCTCTTCTAGATCCCCAGACTCACACATCAGATGGCCTCATATACGCCTCCCCATGGACTTCCCAGGGGTGCACCCACTCAGAATCTTCCCTCCGGACCGCCCTTCTTAGTGACCATCCCAGCCCAGTCCAGCTAATGGCAGCCTCATCCACCCAAGGACCTGAGCCTTGCTCAGACTCTCTGCTGTCTCTCAGGGAGAGTCTGGTTTTGGAGAGAGCTGGTCTCGGTTCCTGATCCATCCAGCCCTGAGAAGAGGGCCTGGCACATGGCAGTCGCTGAGTAAATGCTTGCTGAGTGGATGAGAGCCCTTTTCTTCTCACCAGTAGGCCCCCTTTTCCATGTCTTTGCTAGAGAAATATCTGTGGGAAACTCTCATTTGAGGGGCCATAGAGTAGAGCCCCTCGGGGGAGTGGGTTTTTCCAGCCAGGGCTTCCCTAGTGGCTCACCTGGTAAAGAATCTGCCCTGGTTCACTTCTTGGGTCGGGACGATCCCCTGAAGAAAGGAGAGGCCACGAACTCCAGTATTCTTGCCTGGAGAATTCCATGGACAGAGGAGCCTGGTGGGCTACAGTCTATGGGGTTGCAAAGAGACAGACACGACTGAGGGACTAAGCACAGCACAGGGAAGCCTAGGACTCCTATTAATGATGATAGCCATGATTTATGATCCCTACTTCCCCGTGAACGGAAGCACACTTCTCAGGTCTTAGAGCAGTACTGCAAGGTGCATGCATCACCAGCAACTTTTAGTGAGAAAACTACGCCTCAAGGAAATTGGTTGACTTGACTGTAGTCCACACTCCAATCCCTAAATCTAAATCGAGGGAGTGACCCTCAGGTGGGAAATGGGCAGGTCTGGGTGGACCAGGATAAACTAGACCTCAGACCATCTCTCCCTGTGGTGGGTGATGATGTTCACCTGGAGAAGGCCCTTGTAGCCCCACAGGAGGTGCCAGCAGCTGAGGCACGCCATCTATCACTCCCTTGCCTGACCTCCAGCCTGAGAGAGTACTCCCAGGCCTCAGCCAGGTCTTCTGTGGGGCCCTGGACACTAATGAGGCTCAGCAACTTCTCCCCAGAAGTTCAAGACTCATTTGTGGCGGTTAATGCAGCATCACACGCGGTCTGGGGAAGCTGGCCCATCATACTGAACCCAGCGAGAGGCAGGCCTATGGGACCAGCCACCAGGCTCTGCTGGGCTGCCCTGCTCCGTTCTCCTAGCCCCAGCACGAGCAGGCCCTGAGACAGCACCAAGGCGCCAGACACAGCTCAGCCTCTTGGCCTTGGCAGCTTCTGAAAGTCTTCAGAGCCGTCAGAGCAAGATTGAGGAGGGAGGATTCACCGAGGCTGGGCGTGGGAACACAGTGTGTGAACAGACCTCTAGGTCAGCATCTGAACGGCTGCAGAAAGCAACTTTCGCTACCTGTGCAAATATTTATAGCTTGCTGGTAAAGAATCTGCCTGCAATGCAGGAGACCCAGGTTCAGTTCCTGAGTTGGGGAGATCCCCTGGAGAAGGAAAGGGCCACCCACTCCGGTACTCTTGCCTGGAGAATCCCATGGACAGAGGAACCTGGCGGGCTACAGTCCATGGGGTCAAAAGAGCTGGATAGGACTTAGCGACTAAACCACCATCACCACAGACAGATATGATGTGAGCTGTATTTTTAAAAGAAAAAAATGACCATAGTCATTTTATGTCCCGTTTTACAACCAGCTTGTTTTCATTTTACCTATCAGCCAATACGCTCCAGCCACTACTGGCTCACGTTCTCTCTTTTTTCTGTCTTGCGCTCCATTGGTGATTAGACCTCCTTCATTAAGTTACTCCTGCTGCTGAAGTTGTTTCCGGTTTTTTGCTTTGTTTTTTAAAAATGTTGAGATAAAAATAAGTTCCTAGAATGGAAACAGTGTCAGAGTGTATGAGTATGTTAAGAACTTAATGTATTGCTAAGTTACTATCCAGGATTGTAGACCGCAGTTAAGCAACATTGCTCTTCTGGCAGTTTTATTTATGCTGTTTGGAAGTAGGGAATGGCCTGAGTGCCCGGCCTGTAGAGGAATGGTTAGGTAATTTGTGTTATACTCACTGGACTGCATGTTGTACAGCCTTTAAGGTAAATCTGAAGACAATGCTGTATCAAGGAAAATGCTTGTGTTAGACTCGAGCAAAGGACCTGTTAAGCTGGGTTTGTCTCCACGTGATGCAGACCACAGGTCCCCTCATCATCTCGGCCTGAAGTGCACCCCAGGATCTGGAGCCCAGAAGAGACAGTAAACCTTGGGGCCTTAGAGGCCACACTGCAAATCAGTGTCCAACTTTTTAAAAACAGCTTTATTGAGCTGTCATTGACATAGAATAACTTGCACATATTCGAAGTATACATTTGATAAGCCTGACATAATGTACATCTGTGAAACCATCCGCACAATATAGTGCATATATCCACCATCCCTCCAGAGTCTCCTCACACCCTTTAAATTCTGAGTCCTCCCCAATGCCCTCCTCATCAACCCTGCTGTCCCCAGGCAGTCCGCGATCTATTTTCGGTTGCTGCGTTAGTTGACATTTTCTACTTGTTGTTCATTCAGTCATCTCAGTCGTCTCCGACTCTTTGTGACCCTACGAACCGCAACACGTCAGGCTTCCCTGTCCTTCAACAACCCGGAGCTTGCTCAGACTCATGTCCATCGAGTCGCTGATGCCATCCAACCATCTCATCCTGTCGTCCCCTTCTCCTGCCTTCAATCTTTCCAGCACCAGGGCCTTTTCTAATGAGTCAGTCCCATCAGGTGGCCAAAGGATTGGAGCTTCAGCATCAGTCCTTCCAATGAATATTCAGGACTGATCTCCTGTAGGACTGACTGGTTTGATCTCCTTGCAGTCCAAGCGACTCTCAAGAGTCTCCTCCAGCACCACAGTTTGAAGGCAACAATTCTTCGGCGCTCAGCCTTCTTTATGGTTCAGCTCTCACATCCATACATGACTAGTGGAAAAACCATAGCTTTGACTAGACGTCTGGACCTTTGTCGGCAAAGTAATGTCTGCTCTTTAATATGCTGGTCACTGCTTTTCTTCTAAGGAGCAGGTGTCTTTTAATTTCATGGCTGTGGTCGCTGTCCACAGTGATTTTGGAGCCCAAGAAAACTAAAATCTGTCACTGTTTCCATTGTTTCCCCATCTATTTGCCATGAAGTGCTGGACAGAGTTCTATGTAAATGGAAATCTGCCAGGGTCCAGCCCTGGTGGATCCAGGGTAATTCGAAGGAGGGGACAAATTGGGCGTCCTGGAAAAAACTTATTTAATTGCAGATATAGAGAGAGATTAGAAACGGATAATGTAGTAGGAAAATTAGTGGAGAAAAAGAGGCTGAATAACTGGTTTACGTGGAATACTAATCACCACCTACGCAGGCCACAGGCGTCTTTCCGTTCTCCCGAGGGAGAGGAGGCACTGAGGCCTCCCCAGTCCGATCTTAGAAGCCCAGGCAGTTAGTAGGCTTGGTGCATACCCCCATACCAGATGGGAATTCAGCCAGGAAAGTGGGGAGCAAGAAAGAAACAACACGGGGAATCAGTCTTTCCAGAAACTGATCCGATTTCTTTATTTTTCAGGTTTGTTTTTATACCTTTTGTTATACATAGGGATGAATACAGAGTCACACGGGGGTCAGCAGACCTGACCCTTGTCACAATCAGGTGCTTTATATAAAATTATACAAAGGTCTTATGGGTTTTTACATCATCTTCTGGCCATGAGGTCTGCTGACATTTTATGGTCCTTTCTGATACCAGTCAGTTAATCAGAAAACTTATTTTTCCAGGGGTGATTTTTTCTTAAATCAGGCGCTACCCTCCAAATAAAGTTGCATTCCTATAGAATGAGGGTGTAGTGAGTTACAATCAAGAAAGGAATTTACTTAACCTAAGGTTAACATGATTAATCTTAAAGGTTAATATTTATTTCTCCTATATGCTAGTTATTTTCATTCTAAGGGCAGGGAATATGGAGATTTAGCAGCAAACATCAGTCCAACAAATGAAAACCCTTCACCAATGTTTCCCTTAAGATCTACTTAGTCTTAAGATAGTGATAAAGTTACGTTTTTGCATAGCAAGAACACAGTGATTTATAACAAAGTTCAGTGATCTATAACAAAAGAGAAAATTCATTAATTCAAAAAGTCTAGTATTGCTAACATCAAAACCTACTATATTTCCTTTTCTATATTCCAAATACATTGATTAACATATTCCCAGGTGCCTAAGGATATGGAGGCCTGGTGGTAATCACTGACTCAACAATGAAGAAAGCCCTATGCAAATACTCCACACTCTCTGTGCTGTTTATAGTTGAGAGGTTGTCACACAAGCTAGTCTGTCAGCAGAGAGGTTTGACCTGAGACACCCTTGTCACACCCAGGGCAGGGAATTAGCAGTAATTATTGGCACAACAAATGAAAAAACCCTTCATCAATATAATTCCTAATCAACCCACTAATACTATACTAATAACCTTCTAACTTCTCAAAAGAGTCTGTATTTAGAAAGTTTTAAAGCAGCCCGTGCCTCTCACAGTTGGGAGGTTGTAAACAATCACATGTGGCCAGATGAACCTATACAGGCAGGCTAGATAACCTTCAGAGTTCGTAAGTTGAAACACTGTCACGGCCAGGAATTTTTATTAACTTGGAGCTGCAAGTTAACTCCTTCTCCGAGAGAAATGGTTATGGGGGAAGAACTCCCCGTAAAGTACTCTGGTTTTGGGAGTAGATGCTCGGGAACAGGGGGTTTCCTGAGGCTTGATCACGCCTTTGCATATGCCAAGCTTCCTTCCTCATGACCTTTGCCATGGGCGGAGTTCCTCACACTGGCCCCCCGGCATAAATCTGCTATAAACTGGAGGTTTGTATTCCCTCAAAATTCACATGCTGAAATCCTAACCTTGAAAGTAATGGTGTTTGCAGACTGGGCATTTGGGATGTATTGATATTAGGTCATGAGGGCTCTGGGATAACTGATGTTATCAAAGGGCTGTGGTGAGCTCACATGCCATCCCCGCCATGTGAAGACACACAGCAAAAAGGCAGCTGTCTGTGAACCAGGAAGCGGGGCCTCACTAGACAGTGAATCTCCCAGTCCCTTCATCTTGAACTCCCCGTCCTCCAGAATTGTGAGAAATAAACTTCTGCTGTCTATAAGCCGGTCAGTCTCTGCTAATTTTTACAGCAGCCGGAACAGACCAAGGCATAGCACACAGCAATGCCCTCCTTTTTTGACCAGCCTCTTTCACTAAGCATCATTATTCTGAGACTCTTTCATGTTGTATCAAAACATCAATCATTCCAATCTCCTAAGAGAAGTGGGTATCCACCCTCAGGGAACCTGGAGACAAGTGAAAAACCTGAATTAGAAATTTAGAATCATCCTTCAAATAATAGGCCCAGATGGCTTCACTGGTGAATTCTATCAAATATTTAAAAAAATAATAATACTAATTCTTCACAAACTCTTACAGAAATAAAGAAGGAGGAAACACTTCACTCGTTCTATGAGGCCAGTACCACTGGCCAAGGACATCACAAGAAAAGAAAACTACAGTGAACTCTACAGAAAATTACTACAGAAAACTCTAGTGAACACAGATGTATTATAACAAACTCCTTTAAAAAATATCAGCAAGCCAATCAGCAACATATAAAGGATTATACACTGTGACTGGGTGGGATTTAGTCTAGGAATTCAAGGTTGTATCAGTATCTTGAAAACCAATCAATGTTATATACCATATTAGCAGCTGAAAGGACAGGAAAAGCTGATAGGTGCAGGAAAAGCATCTGATGAAATCGAATACCTATTCATGACAGAACCTCAACTAAGTAAGAATAGAACGCAATTTCCTTAACTTGAAAAAGGTCACTGATGAAAACCCCACGGCTTCACATACTCACTGGTGAAGGATGATGTTTTCCTACCTAAGACTGAAAACAAGGCAACCATGTCTGTTTGTGCCCTTTATACGCCACACTGTGTGGCCGGTTCTTTTTTTTTTTTTTTGAGCCAGAGCACGCAGCTTGTGGGATCTATTCCCCAACCAGGATTGAACCCAGGCCATGGCAGTGAGAGCTCTGAGTCCCAACTACTAGGTTACCAGGGAACTCCCCATACTGGAGGTTCTAGCCAGTGCAACAGAGCAGGAAAAAATTAAAGGCATCTGTATTGGAAAGATAAAACTATCTTTATTCACAGATGGACTATTATATGCATAGAAAATCCCAAGGAATACACATATGTGAAAAATCTTTTTAAAGACAAAGACTTTAAAGGGAATTTCCTGGTAGTGTAGTAGTTAGCAGATCCCCGGTGGTCTAGTGGTTAGGATTTGGGGCTTTCACTGCCATGGCTCAGGTTCAGTCCCTGGTTGGGGAACATCCTTCAAGCTGTGCAGCACAGCCAAAAAAAGAAAGAAAGAGTAACTAATGAATGAGTTTGGCAACATCACAGGATACAAGATCAACATACAAAAAACCAATGGTATTTCTATATACTAGCAAAGAAACACCTTCCCCAAATAAAATTAATCAGTGTAGTTGCATCCACACAGCATAAAAAGCAAAAGCAGTTAGGAGCAACTTAACAGAAGGAAGTGCAACACTTCAAAAAGGAGAAAATATTGCTGGGAGAAATCAAGGAAGATCTGAACAAATGACAAACATTCCATGTTCATGGACTGGAAGGCTTTGCATTGCCAGGATGCTAATTCTCTCCAAATTGATCTATGCATTCAACACAGCATCTATTAAAAACCCAGGAAGCTTTTTGTAGAAACTGACAAGCTCATCTATAAAAGCTAATCGGAATGCAAAGTACCTAAAATATTCAAAAGGATTTTTTAACATAACAAAGCTGGAGGACTTACATTATCTATTTTTAAGACTTACTGTAAAGCCGGAAAGCTCAGTACTATACTACTGGCTCATGGACAGGCATACAGATCAGTGGGACAGAACTGAGAGTCTAGAAATAAACCCTTATATTTATGGGTAACTGACTTCAGCAAAGGTACCAAAGCAGTTCAGTGGAGGAAGAGATAGTCTCTGCAACAAATGTGCTGGGACAAATGGATACACACACAGACACAGAGACACAAAATGAATTTTAAAATTAACTTGAATGGATTCTACACCTACACAAGAGCTAAAATTATAAAGCTTCTAAAAGAATTTCTTCATGACCTTGGGTTAGGCAAAACTCTTAAGATATGACACCTAAAAGTACAATCCATAAAAGAATTTATAAAACTAAACTTAATCAAAGTTTAAAACTTCTACAACACTATTAAGATACTATTCTTCAATACTATTAAGAAAATGAAAAGATGAGCTATAGGCTGGGAGAAAATATTTGCAAATCATTTATCGGATAAAGGATTGGTATCTAGAATATGTAAAGAATTCTTTAACTCAGTAAGACATATGACCCAACTTACAAAGAGTAAGTTTTCAGTAGATATTTTATTACAGATATACAAATGGCTAACATGAACATGAAAAGATGCTCAAAAACCTTTAGCCATTAGAGAAATACAAATTGTCAGTTTCTTAAAGGTTAAACATAAGCTTACCATATATATGATCCAGCAATCCTGCTCCTAACAATCTACCTGAGGAACGAAAATGTATGAGAACAAAAACTTGTACATCATAGCAGTACTGTTCATAAAAGCCCCACACTGGAAACAATTTAAACATTCATCAGTTGGTGAAAAACAATGGTAAACAAAATGTGGTATATGCATACAGTGGAATACTATTCACAGGAACAATAAAATAAAAAGAACAAACTACTGATACCTTCTATGCCATCAATGAATCTCAAAAACAGTATTCCAAGGAAAGAAGCCAGACACAAAAGACCACATATTGATTGACCCCATTTATATTAAATATCTAGAACAAGGAAATCCATAGACACAGAAAGCAAAATAGTGATTGCCCAAGGATGAGGGTGAGAATGGGGACTAACTGCATATGGGCACGAGGAAACTTTATGGAGTAATGAAAATATCATAACATGGGACAGCGGCAATGGCGGCACAACTCTGCACATTTACTACAGACTACTGAACTGCACACTTAGAATGACTGAATAAATTATACCTCAATAAAATTATTTTTAAAAACCCAGTGATGCAAAACAAAGGGAAACTAGGAAGCACGATTAGGTGAACTTTGGATCTGCATATACCTGACTGCCCTCAAGTTCTTCAAGAAAATAATAGTTGTGTCTGTGTCTGGCGCTGGCACACAATAGGGGTGACTCAAGGAGCTCACCATCTCGTGGGTGAGACAAGCACACAGGCCACTGCCCAGCTGGGGTTCCGTTCGAAACAAGTGTGGAGGAGATGTGCCAGGCCGACCAGAGAGGCCAGACCACGGCAGCCTTCTCTGCCCCGCCAGGCGGTTTGCGTTTTTACCCTGACCGGCAAACCTAGAAAAACAGAGTTAAACAGGGAACCGAGCTCCACTAGAGAAAAACATTTTGTGTCATTACTTGAGATGAAATAGGGAACAGTAAGCCTCGGAGATAATTGGTGAGAACCGTGAGATTCCCCTGACATTTTTCGTTGGGTAAAACTATTATTGTTAGCAGCAGTAAAAACCAGTGCTGCTGGTCTTTGGGGCGAAGAGGAGTGGGCTCTGTTGCTAGTTGTGAAGGCAGAGTTCAGTGAACAGAGAAACGGAAAGTCAAGCAGATGAGCCGAGCTAGAGCTCCCCAGGCTACCCTGTACTCCTCGGTTCTTTGCTGCTGAGCAAAGCGGTGTAGGTTACGCAGAAAAGGCTGTTAGCACATCACAGGCATCAGGCCTTTCTCCCATGGCTAATCTGGTTTCCTGTTTCAACACAAAGGTACCTGTTTCCATAATCCAAACATGGTTTCTTCTCTCTCCCTCGCTGCCCAGCCTGCTTCTCGAAGGCCCGTCACGGTGCTGAGCAGCAGACCTCCACGCTGCGGGCTCGCAGGATCAGCTGCTCCAGAGGATGAAGACACTGCTCCCCTCAGCTGAACTGGACGGTGAACGTGGAGATCTGGCCTCGGTTCTTGACAATACTATCGGTTAGTTGATGAAATCGGGTCAGTTGCTCAGACCTTTTGAGATCATTTCTTTATGCTAAAATGAGCCACATTACCTGGTAGTAACAGGCACAAGGGCCTGAGTGTGGAGGTTACTTACTGAGATGACCAACCGAGAACCAACAGTGCTGGTGGGGTGTATGTGGGCGTGGCATACCCTTTCAAAAACTTAACTGTCATCCGAGAGTGTAACCATTACCCGCTGGATGAGACTGGCCAACAGCTGACTTTAGGAAGAGTGTGAATGCAGTTTCCTAAGGTCCACCGCCATAGTAACCAGCGTGCAGTCTCAGGAAGATAGATGTGGAACGTGGCTCCATCCGGGGAAGTGGAAACTACACACAGGGGCCCGGTTCTCACACAGGGATGAGCCTATGAATCACGGTGGACTTGCCTGCATAAGGACCTGAGCTGTGCTCCAGTCTGAGGGAACCGGTCTCTGGGGAGGGGGTCAATCTGTGGTTTAAAAATTTTCCAGTGACTTCTACACGCACCAAAGCTAAGTACCTCTGCTTGGAGTATAAAAAAAAAAGAACTGGGTGTTTTGGTTCCAGGAAGTCACATTCTGCTGAGGAACTCTTGGGGAGTTTTACGGCAGGGAGTAAAGAAAAGTAGGGAGAGCCAAGAAAGGGGTGATCTGGACAAGAGCAAGCATGCAACACGTTCATGAAGTTTTTTGTGTATTTTTTCATCAGAACCCATTCTTATAAAATACACGTCTCTTTGAAAACTACATCTGCCATCCAGTTAGGCTTTTTTCTTATTTTCACGGAAACATTTTCACTTTGTTCAATATTTTTTCACTGAATTTCAATAAAAATATGGTTTACCTCTAATTAAAAGAATCAAATAAATCAGGGAAGGGCAAGAAGGTATTAGGAGTGTACTCTTTATTTCTCTTTGGTTTCTTAACACAAAAGACATGCGTTCTATAAATAAAAGGAATGAAGATTTTCTGGGAAACAGTAAATTGGGGGGAGGGTCAGAATTCCTACCTACTCACATCTCTGTGGCCAAGTCAAAAGGCTGGTCTTCAGCTCCCATCCTGGCTTTGCTCTCAGATGAAACCCAGAAGAGAAGGCTCCTTGTGTTATTACCTAAGGGGAAATACCCAAGGACGGCTGATGCCACGGCCCTCTGCTCAGAGCTGGGATGGACCCCAAGGCTCACTGTCCAGTGTCTGCCCCACATCCTTTCCACAGTATCTCTGGGTGATGTCGTTTCATGGTTTTCTGGAAAGGCTCCAACACCAAAGGGTCAGACCAGCCACCTGTGAAAAGTTATGACCATCGGACTGAGGAACCTACTGTGGAGAGCGTGAAATGTTGGTGCCGGCTCGCTTGTGCTCAGAGCCCAAGTCAAAGCACCACCTTACTCGGAAACACTGAGCCCAGGTGCGGCAGTGTAACTTCCACGCCAGGAGGTGGGAGTGGGATAGGAAGGCCACCGCAAGAGTGGCAGATGGTGGGAAACTGAGCTCTCAAGCCCGATGGCAAAATCTGGGTCAGCATCCTAAGGACCTGGCGAGGCCCACTGCTTATTAACACATTCACAGCTCAGGCTTGTCAGTGCTGTTGCAAATTCACAAAAGGAAGGGGCTCAGAAGATGTGCATTGGAAACTCCTCTCTTAACAGGAAACATGGACCCCACCCTCCTTCCAAGCCTACCTCGAGAGGCAGATAGACAGGGAGTGAGAAATGCTGGAGCTTTGCCGTGAGCCTGGGCTTAAACTGGATCAGACTGTTAAGTCTTTTAAAATAAAAACATCATTTTCGGGCACTTTTAGCAGAGGCCCAGCTCCACCTAAGTGGCAGGTGTCAAAGGTACTTCCTCTGGAAATATGGCGATTGCACACACTGGTAAGGAGAGATGTCTCAGAATGCCACTTCCTGCCTTTCTGAAGGGCTTCCAGGACACCTGGGCAGAGGCGTCGATGGGCAGGAGACCAACCAAGAAGAGACTGGGACCCTGAGACACAATCTCACGTTGCAAACATATCCTTTCTTAAGTCTCTACTGGAAGAATTTTAGGAAAACCTAATTTTGGCAGCAGCAGTTGAGGAACAGCTCCCTTGCCCAGCATACTGGTCACATAAGTATCCTCCCGTCGGTTTCCCGCTGTGCAATGTCAAGGTCCTATCCAGGGAGGGTGAAGAAGGAGCGTGGAGTCTCTTCAAGAGTTCATTTGCTAAGATCATAGGAAGAAATATAAAATCTGTTCTTTGCAGCAGCAAGAGATTCTTTCGGCTTTTACTTCTTTGGGTCGTAAAGCCGGCTTTGTGAGAGTGTAAAGGTCCACCTTGCTGGTCGGTCTGCCAAGGGCTGGAGGGGAGGCCAGACCCCTGGAGTTGGCGAGTGGATAGGGGAGCAGCGGACTGGCAGGGGAAAGGAGGCGGCTGGACCAAGCCAGCCCCGGGGCTGGTGGAAGGACCAAGTCCCTGGTTAGGTTCTCGAGGTAAAAATGGTCGATGTGCCTCAGAAGCATCATGAGGAGGAAAACTCTCCGAGAAGGACAGGTGGGCAAATGAGCATCTGGTCAAGGAAGGGAGGAACGCGGTGGCAGCGGGAGGGGACCACCGGGGCACGTGGAGCCACCAGCGACGAGCTGGGAGCTCCCACCTAGAAGGGCGACGGCGACTTAGCCAACCCGCTAAGCCTACGATTAAAAAAGTCCTCTGACAGTGGGTGTGGAGACAAACCCCGTGAGCACCGTGCTACAGGACTGGGTGAGAGTGCACTGGTTCCAGACACGCGGGGGGCTCAGAGGGAACCCCACGTGCCCTGCGAGGCCTCAGGACCCTGGGATCCGAAGAATGTGGGAGCAGATGCCACCCTTTTCATGGCGGGTGGTGGTTTTCCATTTAAACACGTAACTGCCTTTAGTGTCTTTTATGTTTTCTTCTTGCAAAAAAAAAAAAAAAACCTCACTTGAAAAAAGAATTTTTCCTCCAGTTTCTTTCGAGTGTTGCTTTAACTTTCCTTCAGTTTCCTTCAAGTATTTTTTTTTTTCTTCTCCCTCAGTCTCTCTCAAATAAGATGAAAAAGACCTCATGGCAATCCCAAAATTAGACACAGGAAAAGCTTCTGTTCTCCCTGCTTGCTCAGCAGTGTAGACAAGAATCCTCGGGGCCCTTGGATGGAAGGGGGTGCAGGGGCCCATGTGCAGCTGGCCCTGCCATGCTGCAGGCTCGAAGTGAGGACCTCTGGCCTGTGTCCCCTCTCCCCCGGCCACACCTGGCAGTTTCCAACGGCCCTGGCCACTGCAGCCGCCCCGGCCACGATACGGCTGGTGCATGGTGGGCGAGGACTGTCAAGATGGAAAGCCCTCTGCAGAGGGGCGGCCCACGGAGCTGCGGCGGCTGGGCAGTGGGCTTGGATGGAGCCCGCGGATGTGTGGACCAGCAGAGCCGCCCTGTCACCGGCGGCGGGACCCACAGGGACTCTGTCCCCCGCTGTGTACCTTGGTCACCCAGGCCTGAAGATCACAAGGGCTGCACAGCCAGGGAGGACTTAAGCACCTGAAACCCTGGACCTCTGGCGAGCTCACGTTTCACCCTGTCGTCTGGTCCAGCACCTCTCCCAGGGGGATGGCCCCTGGGAGGGAGTGCTGCCTGTGTTTGTACCAGATCCCTGCCCCACCTTGGCCCACCCCTGCGCCTTAGATGGTGAGCAGAGGGATGCAGCCCACACCGACCCCGCCCTCGTGACAGGCCATGGGGGCCATGAACGTCCAGCGGTCCGCGTCCGGGTCGTACATCTCCACCGAGCTCAGGTTGGACTGTCCGTCGTAGCCCCCCACAGCGTACAGCCGCCCGCAGCTGGCCACCAGCGAGACCCGGCTCCGGCGCGTGAGCATGGGCACGATCAGGCACCACTGGTCCGCCACCGAGCTGTACACCTCGGCGATGCTGAGGAAGCCCGAGCCGTCGTAGCCCCCGCACACGAACATCTTGCTTCCCAGGGAGGCGGCCCCGTGGCGGCAGCGCTTGTTGAGCATGCTGGCCGCCGGGTGCCACGTGGCCGTGTGGTGGTTGTAGTGCTCCACCTGCAGCGGGGAGAGGGGAGGTCAGGTCCAGCCTTGGCCGCCGGCGGCCTGGCTGCCCTCAGTGCCCAGGGAGAGGCTGGGGGCACGAGGAGCTCTGCCGGCCTGGGCCCTGGCCCTGAGGCTCACGTTCCTCAGCTGCACACCTGCTTGTGAGATGAGAGGGATGGGCGACAGGGAGACGGCCTGGCCTCACCAGCTCTGTCTACACCCACGGAAAGAAATCGAGGAGCTGCCCGCGATGCGCTCGCTCTGTGTGGTGACAGGGCAGCGGGAGTGCGGTGTCTCCTGAGACACCCACTGTGTGCTCCCCCCGCAGCCCTGACGGACGTTGGAATGACCACTCAATGGCTCTGGAGCTCTTTTTAAAATAAACGCAATTTCAAGTCAAGCGGCCAGAAGAACGCAACTATCTGCAAGTTCCCACTCTGTCTACGACTGCACTTCCTCTGGGCGGGAACTTATGCGCTGTTCGCTGAGGAGATGACCAGGGTGGGGTGAGAGTGCTAAGGCCACACTCTAACCCTCTCTGTGCACAGGGGCTCCCACGCTCCGAGGGGCATTTCAGAGCACGTGGCAGATGGCCTGAGGCCCCAAGGTGACACTTTCCCTAGCAGTGGCCAGGCTGAGCCTTTTTCCAAAGAACGTCCTTTCAAAATAACTCTCGCAGGTAAAGGGAGCGTAGGTGCCCTTAGCCCAGGAGGAGCCCAGACTCACGGTGCTGAAGATCTGCAGACCGTCGTGGCCGCCCGACACGTAGATCCTGCCCTCAAAGACTGTAACCCCCGCGGCACTGCGGTTCGAGCTCATTGGGGTCACCACTGTCCACCTTCAGGAAAGAGGCAAAGGAGAAAAGAAGCCATGAGATCTGGGGGTCCTGCCCTCCCAAGACGGTGGAGGAGGACTGGAAGAGCTGTGCTGTGTTCTGTCCCACCCTGGACAATCCCCCCAATTCTTACGGCCTCCTCCACCACCTCTGCTCAGGTCACTCTGCCTGCCGCCTGCCCACGCACTCAAAGTCAGGATGCCTAAGCAAGGCCTCTCTGACAGATCTGCTCCTCCCTAATACCTCTGGTCTTGTGAATGGGACCACCAGCCATCTAGCTGCTAGATTTATAGTTTCAGAATTTTTAAGGCCATTTCTCCATCATCAGCATTCTGTGGTCACCACATCTCCACTGGTTTGCCTCCTGGTCATTGCTTGTCCCCATTTCACTACCGTTGAGCTGGCTGTGGCCTCTTGTGGGACCATTGCAACTGCCTGCTTTGGGGGGCCTGGCTTTCAGATCATTCCCATCCCCCCTGGGCACGGAATGTCCTCTGACGACTCCTATTTACTCTACAGCGGGCCCCAAGTTCCTTAACGTGCTTCTTTGCCACTGGGTCCTCATCTCCTTTCCAGCTGTACCTTCTGCCACGTGCCACCCACACCTGCTCCTCAACCTCACACAGCAGCTCTTTCTTATCTGCAAGCCTCTCTTCCTGCTGTCTCTTCTCCTGGGATGCGTGTTTCCCCTCAGAAGGTATCTCTGCAACCTGACTCTGCCCCCTCAGCCGTGGGAAGATGGAAACCCTCCCCACTCTGTACCCAAGAGCTCCAGACACAGGCCCCCAGGGGAGGGCCATCGCTGCGTGCAGTGGCCCCGGCAGATGAGGTGCTGCTTAAGCATCTCAGACATCCTGCTCCTGCCTGACATTTAACAGGTTGGTTAAGTGCGTGGAATAAATGCTGTGATGGATCCAATGTGTTTTTACTGTAGGATTCAAATACTGAATACCAGCAGATTAAAATGCTGAAATGAAAAGCTTGGGCTAACCTTGCTGGTGTTTTTCAAAGAGTGTTCTGCAAAATGAGACCACAGGATGGTGACAGATACAGTGAAATTAAAGAGGTTTCTCTACTGCAGAATTTTTCAGTCTTTTAAAATGTTAATATATGTTATGAGAAGATGAGGCCTCTGGTGGTACAGACATCAATGTTTCCCAAGCTTCTTTAACCATTTAATGTGTAACCTTTTTTCTTCCAAAATCATATATTACCCATTTTGGAAAGTGCTATTCATCTGTTTCCCATGCCCTTTCACCTGCATTTCCATTAAAATGAGTTGATTTATTTAAGTGGTACAGAGCATTAACAAATGTTCCAAGTACCTATGCAGACTATTTGTTTTTAAAATTTATGTGATCATTCATTCATTTAATCAAAGGTTATTAAATACCTACTACATGCAAGGAAGTACAGGGGCTGGACTTCCCTCGTGGCTCAGACAGTAAGAATCTGCCGGGATTCTTTACTGAATGCAGGAGAGAGGGGTTGATCCCTGGGTTGGGAAGATATCCTGGAGAAGGGAACAGCAATCCACTCCAGTATTCTTGCTGGGAGAATTTCATGGACAGAGGAGCCTGGAGGACTATTGTCTATGGGGCTGCGAAGTCAGACACAACTGAGCAACTAGCATACACCACAGGGGCTAAACAGGGGAAACTTTCCTTAACCTCGAGAAGCGTGAGTGAGGCACTTCTGATCTCCATACTCTGTCTAGCGAGCTCCAATGCCCCAGGGGAGCTGGACTCCTTACTTGTCTGTCTCAGGTGAGTAGGTCTCCACAGAGCTGAGAGAAGAGTTGCCGTCGTAGCCACCACAGACGTAGATCTGTCCGTCCAGCACGACCGTCCCCATGGCACTGAAACAGACACAGCTGTCATCCGAGGGCTTTAGACTTCCCGAGGCAACCTCTCATGTGCAGAGAAGTAAGCCGAGCCCCCAGCTGCCTCCTGCTAGAGCAGACCTAAATCCCAGGCATGTGCCTAAGCAACGGTGTAAAATGGAAACGGAGCTGCGCTGGGGTTCCTCTTGCCTCCTGCCCTTCCTGCCCGGGGTGCCTCCTCCACCTCCTCCTCAGCCCTTGATATGCTCTTCTGCCCTGCCGTGCTCAGGGTCGGATTCACCTTTAGGGCCTGGGTCAAATTCCTCCCTCTGCTCCTCCAGAAGCCACCCTGGATCCCCCAGCAAGAATGAGTCCCTCCCGACCCCACCCTCCAAGCGCAGCTCCTGTCTCACAGCTGTCAGTCACCCATTCGTCCAGCATACCAGGCCGTCACCATGCACACCGCCCGGGGCACCGGGTCTAGAGAGCCGAGCGAACCAAAGGCCCTGCCCAGAGGGCTACCAGACATCGACCCGCCACTTCTTCACAAGTGGGGACCTCTTGGAAGATGGGGGTCCTCACAGTGAGACCCTGACACTGCTGAGTGTGGTGCTTTGTAAGGAACAAGCCCTCAACATATGGATGACTGTGATTTCCCCACACAATTCGCTATGATGTATGGCGACATTTTTTTGTTACACACGTGGCCCTGCATGTCCCTTAACTTGTCTGAGGGGTCAGGCAACAGCACCTGCTTATTTCACACCCACTGCACACAGCAGGTGCTCTCTACTTGCTATTTCATACCCTCAGCACATCCCACGGGAGGCATCACCATCACCCCTGCAGAGATGGGCAGCTGTGGCTTGAGGAGGCCAGGCGATCTTCTCAAGGGCTGCCCAGAGGGCCTGCCTCGGATTTCAGTGCCACAAGCCTGTTTCCCACACTGTTCATCGTGCCAAGCTCTCCTAATACCAAAGAACCAGGGATCTGGTGTAATCACAGTCTTCTGGTCTACACAAAGCCTCATGGAAAATGAAACATGAGTACCAAGCTGCCTGACTCACCGTGTTCAGACCTGATGCTGAAGAAGATTAAAAGCGAATCTTGGTGTCTAACAGTAAAATAAAGGACGCTAGGCTTTACAGTCCCCTTTCCAATGTACACAGCAAATTACAGTGGTCCATGTGATATCCCTGAGTCAGCCTGGAAGAGGACGAGGACTTGCCTGAGGAGAGGGCTATAGGAAGGCCACAAACTCAATAGACATGTTACTGTCCTTCTAGAAGTAGACAAAAGTGACAACTGTGGAATTCAACAAAAATGTGAGAAGGATTGAGAGGTGCCACAAAACCATGTGAGATTACCTTTCAATGAGATGGTAAAGACAGTAAGTGAAGAGATAAGGGGAACTACCGCACAACTGCACTCATCTCACACGCTAGCAAAGCAATGCTCAAAACTCTCCAAGCCAGGCTTTAACAGTACGTGAACTATGAACTTCCAAGGTGTTCAAGGTGGATTTAGAAAAGACAGAGGAACCAGAGATCAAACTGCCAACATCTGTTGGATCATAGAAAAAGCAAGAAAATTCCAGAAAAACATCTACTTCTGCATTATCGATTATACCAAAGCTTTGGACTGTGTGCTGCTGCTACTAAGTCGCTTCAGTCGTGTCCGACTCTGTGCGACCCCATAGACGGCAGCCTACCAGGTTCCGTCATCCCTGGGGATTCTCCAGGCAAGAACACTGGAGTGGGTTGCCATTTCCTTCTTCAATGCGTGAAAGTGAAAGGTGAAAGTGAAGTCGCTCAGTTGCGACCCCATGGACTGCAGCACACCAGGCTCCTCCGTCCATGGGATTTTCCAGGCAAGAGTTACTGGAGTGGGTTGCCATTGCCTTCTCCTTCTCTTGGACTGTGTAGATAACAACAAACTGTGGGAAATTCTTCAAGACATGGGAATACCAGACCACCTAACCTGCCTCCTGAGAAATCTGAATGTGGGTCAAGAAGCAACAGTTAGAACTGGACATGGAACAACAGACTGGTGCCAAATTGGGAAAGGAGTATGTCAAGGCTGTATATTGTCACCCTTATTTAACTTATATGCAGAGTACATCATGTGAAATGCTGGGCTGGATGAAGCACAAGCTGGAATCAAGATTGCTGGGAGAAATATCAATAACCTCAGATATGCAGATGATACCACCCTTAAGGCAGAAAGCAAAGAAGAACTGAAGAGCCTCTTGATAAAAGTGAAAGAGGAGAGTGAAAAACCTCGCTTAAAACTCAACATTCAAAAAACTGAGATCATGGCATCTGGTCCCATCACTTCTTGGACAATAGATGAGGAAACAATGGAAACAGTGACAGACTTTATTTTCTTGGGCTCCAAAATCACTGCAGATGGTGACTGCAGTCATGAAATTAAAAGACGCTTGCTCCTTGGAAAAAAAGGTATGACCAGTCTCAGTTCAGTTGCTCAGTCGTGTCTGACTCTTTGTGACCCCATGAGCTGCAGCACACCAGGCCTCCCTGTCCATCACCAAACTCCCGGAGCCTACCCAAACTCACGTCCATTGAGTCAGTGAAGCCATCCAACCATCTTATCCTCTGTCGTCCCCTTCTCCTCCTGCCCCCAATCTTTCCCAGCATCAGGGTCTTTTCAAATGAGTCAGCTCTTCACATCAGGTTGCCAAAGTATTGGAGTTTCAGCTTTAGCATTAGTCCTTCCAATGAATATTCAGGAGTGATTTCTTTTAGAACTGACTGGTTGGATCTCCTTGCAGTCCAAGGGACTCTCAAGAGTCTTCTTTAACACCACAGTTCAAAAGCATCAATTCTTTGGTGCTCAGCTTTCTTTACAGTCCAACTCACATCCATACGTGACCACTGGAAAAACCATAACCTTGACCCAGACGGACCTTTGTTGGCAAACTAATATCTCTGCTTTTTAATGTGCTGTCTAGGTTGGTCATAACTTTCCTCCCAAGGAGTAAGTGTCTTTTAATTTCATGGCTGCAATCACTATCTGCAGTGATTTTGGAGCCCCCCAAAATAAAGTCTCCCACTATTTCCCCATCTATTTACCATGAAGTGATGGGACCAGATGCCATGATCTTAGTTTTCTGAAAGCTGAGCTTTAAAGCCAAGTCTTTCACTCTTCTCTTTCACTTTCATCAAGAGACCCTTTAGTTCTTCTTCACTTTCTGCCATAAGGGTGGTGTCATCTGCATATCTGAGGTTGTTAATATGACCAACCTAGACAGCATATTGGAGAGGGCAGTGGCACCCCACTCCAGTACTCTTGCCTGGAGAATCCCATGGATGGAGGAGCCTGGTGGGCTGTAGTCCATGGGGTCTCAAAGAGTAGAACATGACTGAGCAACTTCACTTTCACTTTTCACTTTCATGCCTTGGAGAAGGGAATGGCAACCCACTCCAGTGTTCTTGCCTAGAGAATCCCAGGGACGGGGGAGCCTGGCGGGCTGCCATCTATGGGGTCACAGAGTCAGACACGACTGAAGCAACTTAGCAGCAGCAGCAGCAGACAGCATATTAAAAGCAGAGACATTACTTTGCTGAGAAAGGTCCATTTAGTCAGAGCTATGGTTTTTTCCAGTAGTCACGTATGGACTATACAGAGAGTTGAGTGCCAAAGAATTGATGCTTTTGAACTGTGGTGTTAGAGAAGACTCTTGAGAGTCCTTTGGACTGCAAGGAGACCCAATCAGTCCATTCTAAAGGAGATCAGTCCTGGAGTCCTGGGTGTTCATTGGAAGGACTGATGCTGAAGCTGAAACTCCAATACTTTGGCCACCTGATGCGAAGAACTGACTCATTTGAAAAGACCCTGATGCTGACAAAGACTGAAGGTGGGAGGAGAAGGGGGAGACAGGTTGAGATGGTTGGATGGCATCAGCAACCTGATGGACATGAGTTTGAGCAAGCTCCCGGAGCTGGTGATGGACAGGGAGGCCTGGTGTGCTGCAGCTCATGGGGTCGCAAAGAGTTGGACACGACTGAGCGACTGAACTGAACTGACTGTTGTGGACTGGAACAGTCATGGGAGAGGGCTCTGGGCAAGCAGCCTGCAGGACTAGAGGAGGGCAGGGAACGACGGTAGAAAGGAAGCTGTCACCAGCCAGCAGCCGGCATGTGGTTTACCAGGGGAGAGGTGACCATGCACACTTTAAGGCAGTCTGTCACTTGGGGGATGCGATGGAGCTGGGCCTAATAACCACAGCGAGGGAGGGCGCCACCCAGCGGGCTCCTCCCAGACAGCACTACAGACCTCGTGACGTCACAGCCAGCACGCAGCCCAGAGCGGACACGCAACGAAGAGCAATTCGTGGCCATTAAAGGTAAAAAGGCCCTCCTGCTGGCGGATACTGAGCAGTGAGCCACTTGAGGCCACAGAGAGCTGCAAAGGACCGCAAGAGTGGAAGAGGAAGCCCCGAGGCAGAGGCAGGAGGAGAAGGAACCACGAGAGGGGAGATCTTTTCTACATACGTTTTCTTCCAAAAACAAAGCTCTTTGGCCTTTTGTGAATCTCACTGATATAAACGCAGGTTGCTCCCTGCTCGAGGTCACACACAAGCACGACTGAACGTGGACCACGTGTATCAGGGCTGTGACACTTCCATGGGGCAAAGGACTTCCACGTGAAACACGACTCCTCTTTCTCACACACACAGTGACTGGCATCTCTCTCTTTTTTTCACATGAGCTTACGAGGACAAAACCCAAATCACGGCCAGACAGAGGGGTCTGTGAGGTAAATACTCAGGCCACAGAATTACAAAAGCAGACAAGGCCCTTAAAGGGCAGCTGGTCTAGAGGTTTTCAAAAATAATTTCATTTTAACTTTTTCCTCCAAAATTCGGGCATATGTCCAGGAGGCGCAATACGTAAAAGGGATCAATGCAGAACTGTTCTGGTTAAATGAACAGGGCACCTTGGACAGCTGACTGCTCTGCTCTTAGTCTCGGAAGAGAAACAGCAGCGGTCCCGTTGCACCACTCATCGGTGCCGCCACCGAGGGCAGAACAGACAAGTCTGTCCAGGTACACCCTCACGCTCCAAAGCTCCCGCCGTCCAACCAGGACAGTCCACACACGACTGACGTAAGGAAGGACATCGCCAGTCACTGTAGCACGAAGAAGGATAAGCGGAGGCTCTGTGGGGATGTCTTCTCATCTCTCGTCTTACTCAGGAAACATGGGCAGGAGGAGACAAGTGGCTGGAAGGCGTCAGGAGACACAAGCTCGGTCCACCTCACAGCCAGCTGTGTGCTCGGGCCGGGGGACCGTGTGGAGCCCCCAGGTAAAGAGCACTGCTGTGCTCCACAGAGCCCCTGCCAGTGAAAGCATGTGGGGCGGGGATCCGGGGGGAAAGAGGGCACAGAGAGGGATTCCCTCCAAGTCCCCCGTGTGACTGATGACGTTAAATCCTCCTTACTCTTCAGCTTTCAAACTGTGGTCCCGGCACCTCTTCGCCCAAACCTTTCTGACCTTCCGACCCAGCTTCTCTCCCTCCTCGCGTCTTCCATAATAAAACCTTTCAGTCCTTATCTGGCACCTAAATTACAGTACAATGTCCACACGTCCCTGCGTCACCTCCCCAGGCTCCTCCAAGGACAAGGCAGGGGTTTTACTACAAGCAGACGGGGGTGCTGGCTCCTAGGAGGTACGGGCAGCGGCTGCAGGGATCCCCAGGCCAAAGCTTGTGTTTGTTTTACTTCGTGTCCTGCTGATCTAGGATGGTGCCCCCATCCTAGACCACAGGGTCCCAAAGAGTGACCCGGGACGCGCAGCCCGCTCCCGGAATACCTCCTCTTGCTGTTCATGCTCCTCACTCGCGTCCACGTGTCTGTCTCCGGGTTGTAGACCTCCACGGTGCTCAGCCGCAGCTGGCCGTCGTACCCGCCAATGGCGTAGAGGAGCCCGTTCACCACGGCCACGCCGACGCGGCTGCGGGCTGTGCTCATGGGATGGCACTGCTCCCAGCGGTTGGCGACGGGGTCGAACCTTCCACCACATTCAGGGAGTCACCTGCATAAAAATTTGCTACTCAAATTAAAACAAATGAGACCGCTCGTTTAGATCATGGCTGCTGGGCAATGATTACATGGCATATTTGCCTCGATCTTATCAGCTCTTTCCACACAATCACTCAAGGCTGGAGGGCCCTCTGAGGAACTGGAGCCAGGGATAACCTCAAACCTAATTCTTTAAGGGAAATCAGAAGCAGACTGGAGGCTTGTCTCCTTTCTAGACAGGGCACTTTTAAGTGGCAAGGTGGTTCTTCACCTGCTGAAAGGCAAAGGTGGAGGCAAATGGAGTTCGCTATTTCCCCGACCCGGGCGGCATGCCACAGAGCAGGGCATGGCTCTGGTGTGACTGCCGCTTCCTAGCGGGGGGCCCTGGGCAAGCTGCTTGGCATCCCCATCTTCTGTTCTCACACGTGAGATCATTTCCAGGGCAGAGTTCCCACGAGGATTAAAGGACAGAACCCCTAGCAGAGTTCTAGACTATACTACGTGCTCAACAAATAGTAGCCGCAGCAGCAGGAGTAACTCCAACCCCGCCATTTCCACTGCTGTTTTTTTTTAAGATCAAATAAAATAAGCCCCTCCCTGTTTTATTCTGCTTTGGGACACTCAGCACCTGCCACGCTCTATGTTCACTAGTTGAGGACTTCCCTTTTCCAGGTCATACGGTTAATGAGCAGCAGAGGTCAGGACCCATCTCCCCATAAAGTTTCAATCAGAAGCAAAACTGCCCAGGACTGCCTACCAGCTCCCCACCTCCCATCAGCCTGGCTGACTCTGAAGAGGCCAGGCCTTCACATCCTAGGTGACAACTCCCTGTGCCTCTGCACTGCAAGGACTCAGCAGTCTCCACTGCCCTCTCCTAGAGTACTCCCGCCCGACAGTGACGCCTGGGGTGGGCAGGAGGGGCACGGCCTCCAGGGAGCGTTCCTGAGAGCCTGACTGTATGACACAAGAGCTGCCAAGAACACGAGGACTATAAGGCACGAGTGTTTCTCTGAGGTTAAGAGCTGAAGAGTGAGAAGGACTGACAGTGCAGACCCTGTGCACTTGGAGAATCCTCCTTCTTACAGCGACATGCTCAGAGTCCAAGCCCAGAGGGCCACAGGACCCGACGTGATTAGCCTGCTAACAGAATTGGGTCTCTGATTATATCCCATCCAGAGCCGAGTAAATCTCGTAGCTGATGGGATATTAGAGAATGAGTGTGGGCCCAGGAGCCAGGCCCTTGCTCAGCCCAAAGAACTTGTGTGAACACAGATCAAGTTCTCTGAGCCTCAATTTCCTCACTGCAAAGGCAGGGGCCAGGCATGCGGCACTTCTAAAGACCTTTCGTGCTCTGATATTCTGTTTCAAGAGGATTACTAGCTGACACGCTGTAACAGCAGAGCGATGATATAAAACCAAGAGGCACCAGGAGGGGGAAGCAGGGCAGCCAGGCTAGTTTGCTGGGTGCTTCTTCAACCATGGCGGCCAAGACGGGGCCTATGAAGGGGAGCTGCAAGATACCTGCTGAGTTGAGGCCCCCCACAGCATAGATGAGCCCGGCGATGGATGTGCAGCAGCGAGGCCGAGTTCTGAAAGCCGGCAGGTGGGGCCGGCGCTCTGGCATGAGGTGATAGTCCTTTGCTTCATCTACCAGGTCCCTGGAATAAAGTGCAAGAATCTAGGACAGGAAGGACTCTCTCCTCTTGGCCCACATTTTCAGGTCCCACCCACAACTGCAGGGGAAGCCTAGGATGAAGGTTTAGTCTCAAAGAACGCAGGTGAGTCCAGGGGAAACTACACCGCCACTGAGACCTGCTCGACACCAGAGGGGCAGGACGAGTGGAGCCCACCTCCGCTAGCTAAGCAGAAGAAAAGCAGTCTTCTGTGAACTAGCTGGCCTTGGGGAGGCTCAACAAGCGGCCTGTATCCTGGTGCCACTCAGACCCAGCTCTTCCTTTTCGTTCCTGTAACTCACACCCTGCGATGAACCATCTCACCTGGACTGAGGCGGCAGAAGCCAACCACTCCTGAGAATCCCCTGCCTCCAGGCTGGCCTCCACCCTGCCGTCCAGGTTGGTTTTCTAATTAAGACCCTTCTGTAACTACCCACTGCCTACAGAACCAAGCTCAAACTTCCCAATAGCACCCCTGAGACTGCTCATCCCAGGGGCTCAGCTGCCTCCAGCCCCACCTCCAGCCCGACCTGACATACACCTTCACACTGCTTGCCCCCCACCGCTGACCTCCCCGAGCCAGCTGTGACTGTGACCAGCAAGCGGGAGGAAGACGCAGACGCTCCTCTGCTGCTCTGCTTTATGGCCTCCACCCCGCGGCGGGCGTCTCCTGAGTTGTTTTGGTGGCTCTGCCGCATCACAGTCTCTTTGGTCTACTCTAGGTACCATTTCTGCCTGCTCCTAAACACGGCCCCCCACCACCACCCCCCCCAGCACTGCAGCCGGACAAACCCGAGGCCAGCACACTGACCAACGTTTACAGGGGAGGATGAGGAGCCCCAGGAAGTCACCACTAAGTCAGCTGCTGGTGAGAACAGGGTCAGGGCACGCAGTATAGATGTCTGTAGGCTCACAAACAGCTCGACGGACGGAGATGCTGGAAAATCCTCAGATAACTTAGGGGAGGAAGGCCCTTCTGCCTTGATGCTTCCACAGGGCACATTTCTCTGCTCAGCGTGACTGACTTGGACCCTTCTAGGTTCCAGGCAGAAGGCAGATCAACCTGTGTGCCTCAAATTCAGAATGACCACTCCAAATGCTTCTTTCCCTGAACGAAGCGGCCAGGTTCTCTTCCCCGCCAGACCCTGGGCAGCATCCGTGTGCAGGCCCGCCTCCGCTCACCTGCACTTGTGGCAGCAACGCACGAGGTCATCCTGCTGCACGCGGTCCGACAGGAACTGGGGCCGGCAGAGGGGCAGGCGGATATTGGAGAGCAGCTCGGGCAGGCAGGGGCCCCTCTGATCCCGGTCATACCTGACCCAGGAAAGCACGGCCTCGAAGACCTGCCACGACAGAGAGGGGAGCGCTGGTGGCAACCCGTCATCCAGAGCCTGCATCCCGGTACCCCTAATCTCAAACCTCCCGCTCCTTGGGCCCACCCATCTTTCCTCCGACTTGCCTCCTGAATCCACTGCTTTCTCTCCACGTCCCCAGCTACCCCATCCTGTCCAGTCTCTTGAGGGGCAGGCCGAGGCTACTGGAACACCATCCTCGCTTTCATTATGACTTCCTAATGAAAACCTGCCCGAGGTTCCTTCTTCCTCTCTCCTGCAACAAAGCGCTGTCGACCTTAATTCCTGCAGCTCCTGCATCCTCTTCTCTAGGCAGGCCGGCTGTCCCCTTCACCTAGAATGCCCGCATCTCTTCCTTTCCATCTAAACTCATTCTCATTTCTTTAAGGCCTGGATTCAGAACTGGGTTCTCCAAGGAGCCTTCCCCAGGGGCTCCAGCCACAAGGATCTCTCCCTCTGAAGCCCAAAGGCCCTTGAAGAATGTATCACAGTAGATGCGAGCTGCCCTGGGCCGTTACTAGCGGATGAACCAGGGACAGGGCTCCTTGCTCCTGGAATGGGGCGTGTTCCTCTAAATCTCAGGGTCCATGTTGCTAAGCGCAGGCTTTGCTACTAACATGCAGGGGAGAGGACTCTTTGGACTTTAAGGAAAGGAGCTGAGCTGGGACTAACATCTCTGCCGAGTGTCTGATGGAGCCTGGGGCTCATTCGGCCAAGGTACAGCTTCATGATACCCCAGGACCCGTGACCAGCTGAGCAGGGGTCTTGCTGCCATGGTGCTTCGGGTATCTGTAGCACTGGGTCCAAATACACCTCCCCGCCACCCTGTGGCTGCTGCCCTTCACTGCCCAGCCCTCAGCGCCCTCCGACTCACTGTCCTCTTAAGACAACCTGCACCACACCTTTGTTCAACAGAAAGGATGACCTTCACTCCTCTCTGGCTACTAAAACCGTACGCTTTCATTTAAGCTTTTCTTTTGTCAATAATTAGGCTGCGTGGGATCTTAGCTGCAGCATGCAAACTCTTAGTTGCGTCCTGTGGTACCAGTTCCCTGTGGTGCCGGCTCAGGGATCAAACCTGGGCCAGCTGCACTAGGGGTGTGATGCCTTAGCCACTGATCCACCAGGGAAGCCCCTCATTTAAGCTTTTCCTGACCATTCTAAGATGTTGTCTTTATCCTGAGAGGACCCTTCCTGCTCCTAAACACGGCCCCCCACCACCACCCCCCCCAGCACTGCAGCCGGACAAACCCGAGGCCAGCACACTGACCAACGTTTACAGGGGAGGATGAGGAGCCCCAGGAAGTCACCACTAAGTCAGCTGCTGGTGAGAACAGGGTCAGGGCACGCAGTATAGATGTCTGTAGGCTCACAAACAGCTCGACGGACGGAGATGCTGGAAAATCCTCAGATAACTTAGGGGAGGAAGGCCCTTCTGCCTTGATGCTTCCACAGGGCACATTTCTCTGCTCAGCGTGACTGACTTGGACCCTTCTAGGTTCCAGGCAGAAGGCAGATCAACCTGTGTGCCTCAAATTCAGAATGACCACTCCAAATGCTTCTTTCCCTGAACGAAGCGGCCAGGTTCTCTTCCCCGCCAGACCCTGGGCAGCATCCGTGTGCAGGCCCGCCTCCGCTCACCTGCACTTGTGGCAGCAACGCACGAGGTCATCCTGCTGCACGCGGTCCGACAGGAACTGGGGCCGGCAGAGGGGCAGGCGGATATTGGAGAGCAGCTCGGGCAGGCAGGGGCCCCTCTGATCCCGGTCATACCTGACCCAGGAAAGCACGGCCTCGAAGACCTGCCACGACAGAGAGGGGAGCGCTGGTGGCAACCCGTCCATCCAGAGCCTGCATCCCGGTACCCCTAATCTCAAACCTCCCGCTCCTTGGGCCCACCCATCTTTCCTCCGACTTGCCTCCTGAATCCACTGCTTTCTCTCCACGTCCCCAGCTACCCCATCCTGTCCAGTCTCTTGAGGGGCAGGCCGAGGCTACTGGAACACCATCCTCGCTTTCATTATGACTTCCTAATGAAAACCTGCCCGAGGTTCCTTCTTCCTCTCTCCTGCAACAAAGCGCTGTCGACCTTAATTCCTGCAGCTCCTGCATCCTCTTCTCTAGGCAGGCCGGCTGTCCCCTTCACCTAGAATGCCCGCATCTCTTCCTTTCCATCTAAACTCATTCTCATTTCTTTAAGGCCTGGATTCAGAACTGGGTTCTCCAAGGAGCCTTCCCCAGGGGCTCCAGCCACAAGGATCTCTCCCTCTGAAGCCCAAAGGCCCTTGAAGAATGTATCACAGTAGATGCGAGCTGCCCTGGGCCGTTACTAGCGGATGAACCAGGGACAGGGCTCCTTGCTCCTGGAATGGGGCGTGTTCCTCTAAATCTCAGGGTCCATGTTGCTAAGCGCAGGCTTTGCTACTAACATGCAGGGGAGAGGACTCTTTGGACTTTAAGGAAAGGAGCTGAGCTGGGACTAACATCTCTGCCGAGTGTCTGATGGAGCCTGGGGCTCATTCGGCCAAGGTACAGCTTCATGATACCCCAGGACCCGTGACCAGCTGAGCAGGGGTCTTGCTGCCATGGTGCTTCGGGTATCTGTAGCACTGGGTCCAAATACACCTCCCCGCCACCCTGTGGCTGCTGCCCTTCACTGCCCAGCCCTCAGCGCCCTCCGACTCACTGTCCTCTTAAGACAACCTGCACCACACCTTTGTTCAACAGAAAGGATGACCTTCACTCCTCTCTGGCTACTAAAACCGTACGCTTTCATTTAAGCTTTTCTTTTGTCAATAATTAGGCTGCGTGGGATCTTAGCTGCAGCATGCAAACTCTTAGTTGCGTCCTGTGGTACCAGTTCCCTGTGGTGCCGGCTCAGGGATCAAACCTGGGCCAGCTGCACTAGGGGTGTGATGCCTTAGCCACTGATCCACCAGGGAAGCCCCTCATTTAAGCTTTTCCTGACCATTCTAAGATGTTGTCTTTATCCTGAGAGGACCCTATAATCACCCACACCTTGCTTGGCCAGTACCTTCCATGATTTTCAGTGTACTAGCACCTGACCTGGAGAAGGCAATGGCACCCCACTCCAGTACTCTTGCCTGGAAAATCCCATGGACAGAGGAGCCTGGTGGGCTGCGGTCCATGGTGTCACGAAGAGTCAGACATGGCTGAGCGACTTCCCTTTCACTTTCACTTTCATGCATTGGAGAAGGAAATGGCACCCCACTCCAGTGTTCTTGCCTGGAGAATCCCAGGGATGGGGGAGGCTGGTGGGCTGCTGTCTATGGCGTTGCACAGAGTCCGACACAACTGAAGCGGCTTAGCAGCAGCAGCAGCACCTGACCACTGCCTCCAGTCCTTCCAGCTCAGCAACCAGCTCTACCTTGCCTTGCGCGTGGCTCTCCCTCACCCCAGCTCCCTCTCAGGCTCCCTCCAGCCATTTCCTCAGCTCTCTCCCCTACAGGGTTCCGTGGGTTATCATTCCCATGTTAGTTTCCTATTTCTCTTAGGCACACTTACCTGGAAAAAACATGAGTACCCTGATGAAGCCCAGCTCTTTAACTGCAACCCACTCTCTACCCTGCACCAGCGCATACAGCTGCCAGACAACACACAACAGGGCTGAGCAGCCTACGTCACATTTGCGACTGCGGATCTCACCCGGCCCTGCCTCCTATCCAGCCCTCTCCAAGTCCCAAGCTGCGTCCATTTACTCTCCCCTCTTTCCTCGATGCCTAGCTCGTACCTTTTCATCTCTCCTCAGACGTCTAACATTCCTCTCTCACCCTCGCTCTCAGCTGAGAACACAGGAACAAACCAGAAGACAATGTGAGCAGACTCTCTCAGCACCGCCCTTTCCGCCGTGCTGGGCGCGGGCTCTCCTTTCCGCTGTGGACATGAGGGGCCTGGGCTCCTCTCACTCTCCCTGTACCCTACACTCTGCTCTCATTTACCCCCAAAACAATCTCCTCTTTCTCCTGTATTTCCAATTCTTCCCTCTTCTGGAAAATTCCCATCAACAGTCCAATTATACTGTAATTTCTCTCATCTTAAAACAATCAAGACCTTCTTGACTTCATATCCTCCTAGCCACTGCCCCTATCCCCACTCGCCTTTAGAGTAAGACTCTTTCAAGAAGTTATCTGTGCTCATTTCCAGTTCATGGAAATGTTACTTCTAACAGTAGATTTTGGAAAATAACTGAAACATCGAAGAACGAGGACCACGCAGCTGATAAAATCAGCTGAGTATTATTTAGATGCTAAAATGCGTGGGAAAGAAGTTCTCATGAAACGTGCAGATGGTATGATAAAGCGAACCCACAAGCAGCAACGGGGCACCCACACCACGATCTGCACCGTGGTCTGGTTTACTTTTTCTAAAGATGAGAAAGAACAGCAGCCCCCGTGTCACCTGTGGACTCTGCTCTACAGCCTGCTCCTCCGATTTCACGTTCAGCTCATCCCGAGACACCAGCTCGAGCACGTCCTCCAGGGGCAGGGCCAGGAACTCCTCTGACATGGACACCTCCACAAAGTGCTGGTGGATGAAGCTGTTGGCTGCGTCGTACAGCAGGGCGCACATCATGGTCTCGGCAAACTGGCGCACGCCCAGGCAGTTTTTGGGGTGAAGCCTTTTGGCATAAGATAAGGTGAGAAGAAGAAAGTTAAGAGGAGGTATGTGATCTTGCATCATTCTCGAGTTGGTTCTGGGTGGAGCTATAGAATGGGTTGGAAACTCCCTGGGTGACATCGGCTGAGCCTCTCTGGGACTCCACTTATTAAAGGTATAAAACTAAGCCAGATTCTCCTCAAAGACATCTGCCTCTCGGGCCTCAGGTGTCGCCAGGGTGGAGGGAGCTCTATGGGAAGCCCTGAGAAGCAGCTTTTGGGAGAGAAGAACGGAGCACATTCTGGGAAACTGCTTTCCTTCGGGCATTGACAATCTCGGTTGAAGGTCCACCTCTGGGCACCGGGAAGGCCCTGAAGTTGTAGAATGCAAGTTTAAACCACATGGAGAGATGACTTCTCTTACATCAGGGCCCTTCCACGTTTTTTTCTCTTTTTCTTTTTAAATTTTTTTTTATAAACAGAAAGAGGCTCTCTGGGCTTGACTGCTCAAACAACAGTGACATTCATTACATATGTGGCACCAGGCATTCCATACACATTCTTTAGGATCTCTTTAAAAAAAAAAATTATTTATTTGGCTGGGCCAGGTCTTAGTTGCAGCATGAGGTTCTTTTTCAGTTGCAGCATGTGGAATCTAGTTCCCCAACCAGGGATTGAACCTGGGCTCCCTGCATTGGGAGCACAGTCTTAGCCACTGAACCATTAGGGAAGTCCCTCTCTAGGATCTTTTAAATAACACCCCAAAATAACAGTAATTGCACTCATTTTTAGGTGGAAAACTGAGGCTCAGAGAAACAGAAATGTGCTCACAGTCTCTCTACAAGAAGTGGGGATGCTGAGACTGAATGTTCCTAAAGCCCTGAGGCAGACGTGTGCTCATCAGAGTCAGGGAAACCCGGGGTCACTTCTGGCCCTGCCACCCTGGGCAACTTGGGAGGATTCCTTAGGCTCCTCAAGTGTCGGTAGTAACCTCACCTACAAAAAGGTGATGACAACAGCTACCCAACTCCTGGAGCTGTGGCCATGATCAGGCAGGAAGGTAGGAAATGCACCCAGCATGGCGTCTGGTATTGAGTCAGCTGTGGGTTTAATTTCTAGTACTTTCTGGCATGCTTGTTCTTCTTACTATTATTGCATCTGAGAAAATTCCCAGTGAGCTCAATGTGGTTCCAAAATCTTGATGGTACCAGTAGACCCTGAGGGACAAGGCTTTTCTTATTCTGATTTTGTGACTGATAGTCTTGTGGTGGGAGATGGTAAATATTACATTAAAAACTGCCCAGGTTGACCTTTCCTTGTGAGAATGCCTTCTCTTCTCTCCCACCCCTATTGACTTACGGATTACAAGAAGCTATACTTACTAGCCAATATTCAACACTGCCCCCCAGACGCAGACCTGTCAGGGACTGAGAAGGCAGAGCATCTCGGGAGCCTGATTTATGACTAAATTCTATATAGTTGTTTTTTGTTCCAGCCTGAGATGGCTCTGTCCATTGCTTTGCAAAGCTAAGTATAGTTTCAAAGGCCAAGGAAATATGAGCACGGAGCACCCCTGGGCAAGCAGCATGGCCGGGGGAACACAGGGCTCAGGGTCAGAGCGTCAGCTCAGTCATCTGCCAGATGTCATCAGCCTTTCTCAGGATGAGACTTGCTCAAAGCACCTCATACCATGTGGCAGATGAGATACGAGGAGAGACCCCCTACCCCACTCCAGCCTCTATAAGCACATGCTCCCCCAACTCCACTGCTCTGACATCAAGAAGAGAGTTCAAATGCCACGGATGGGGAGCTGGTAGAGTCCACAGATGTGGGAAAGGACGGTCCACACTGCTGCCTGGGACACATGCAAACCCCTCCCTCTGGTCAGGATTCCTGCATCTCACCTTTGACTGTCTTTGACCGGCTTGCCGTGATACTGAGGGCAAAGCATACCTTCCACTGAAGTGGGTTTTCACATCTAAGAGGATGGGATGTGGGGAGCCTGTCTGAAAGCCAACTGGTGGGGAAGGAGGAGGGAGAGCTGTGCAGGACAGGGGGCCACTCAGAAGAAGGAGGGAGACAAGAGGGACAGTAACCCACAGGGCCGACAGAGGCCCGCATCTGTTGAGAGCTGCTTCCCAGCCTCCTTCTGGGCTGACACTGCTCGACCAGGATAAGACGCGATGCTTTATCGGAGGCAGGAAGCGGCGACTTGAATTGAGTAAGTTACTGGTTTGGTTCATGGGTGCATCTAATGTTTCGATCCAGTTCTGAGAGGACATTTTGGAAAATGCCCACTTCTAATGTCCACCTAAAAACAAGGAGGTCTTTTATCTGAAGGCTGGAAAAGGGGCCAAGAGAAAAAAATCAACCCCAATCTCATGGAGAAAAAAATATCCGCAGACTGCAGACCTCACAGGCAGAGTGGCCTCAGGAACTATCGCTCTAAGAACCCTGATGGCTTCACACCTTCTCTGTGCTCTGTCAAGCCCTGGCCTTTCCACTGCCACTCAGGATGGCTTCCCTCACGTCTTTAGCAATCAGACCTTGAAAGTGAGGGGCCCACGTACTTGTTGTCAAGGGGGCAGCTGGGAGACCCCATCACACTCTGCAGTCAGTTTCAGGGAGAATCACCCCCCCAGAAACTCGGGCAGTGATTGCAGCCATAGAAAAGAAAACAGAAAGGAGGCTGAGCCTCTGGGGCCTGGGGCAGGGAATAAAAAACAGAAATAAGGTGTGAGCTTAGGCTTCAGAAGGGAGCTCCTAGCGCTGAACAGAAAAATGTCAAGGATGGACTCAAAACATCAGGCTTTGTGTTTAAGCAGCTTTTCCTGAGATGTCATTATTGGTGCCTGTAAAAATTGCCCTGGTCTGAAAATTTCAGTGACGCTGTAATAGAGCCTGGATCCAGTGTTGACCGCGAGGACCTCAATGGCCACTGGTGGCGCTCTTGTCCCCTCGCGAGAATGGCCAACTTTCCTCCCTTCCAGAGGGCCTTAGTCAATCTCCAAGTTCCGCGGGAATATAGGGACGAATCAAGCCCAGTCTGTGTCCTTAGACTCACACGTGAGTAGGACAGACAGTGAGTGCCCCACGGCCTGCCACATGCAGCCTGACCCAGAAGGCATCTTAGGGCAGGTCAAGTCAGGCTTTGGGGCTGCACCCACGACGTGGTCTCCAGCTGCAAAACCCAAACAGGACCACCTACCTCCCAGCAAAAGCAGCAAAGGGTGGCCCTGCATGTTAGCATCGCTGCCACGGTTGCTGAGACCAGTGGCACACACAGCAGTGCTCACTGATGCCCCTGAGCACCACATGGCAGGACGTGGATAGCAGTGGGGGTCCACAGAGCTGTTAGGTGATTTGGGCTGAGGGGCAGAAATGGGAGAGGGAGAGAGGCTCTCAGAGGGGATGAGGTTCAGGAGGGCGGGTGTGAGGCGAGAGGGATGCTGGTCTCGAGACCCGGGGCCCTGTGATCAGGGGAGCTCAGCTGGAGCCAGGCCCTGGAGAGACCACCGACAGCGGAGCGCCTTGGGGTGCGGCTCTGGTTTGTCTCTGCCTGTGTGTGGCCCAGCACTAACCCTCAGCCCTGAGCCTGCAGTGTTCAGAGTCAGCTTTTACTTTCTGACTAAGATCTCCGCCTCTTGAGGGGGAGGAAGAGCCTTTTATCTGCTCAAGTCCTCAAAAGGTCAAGGCGAAGTGCTGGCCATAGGTAGGGGCATAATGCATGGCCCTCACCCTAAAAGCATAGATGATTGTTCCCAGAGGAGTAAAGCTTAAAGGGGACAGAGAATGCTAGGAAGTGAAGTTTGGGAGGGGTCTTTCAGAGCAGAAGGAGAAAGGAAGGCTAAGAAATTCAAGCAGGGGAGGGAGCCACACAAAGACAGAGACAGCTGTGGAACAGTTAGGCAATGCTGACCAAATCTGGAGGTGGCTGGTCAGACTGGAGAGAGGACCAGGAGGGACGTACACGTCAGGCCAAGGAGAGTGCAGGCAGGGCTCTATGAATCCTGCTCCTCAAAGCTGCATCCCAAAGAACTGGGTACTGCTTCAGGCTGATTTCAAGAAAGGTCGTTTCTGCAGAGTTATCTTCCCAGCTCCTCACTCCCTTCATAAGACTTTCCACACCCCCAAGACTCAGCAAACTGGCAGAGGACTCCAGGAATGAGATGGTCTGCTCGGCACCAGGGGCCACACCCATCACATCCCCTCACCGTTCTCGGAGGAACGTGCAGCAGGCGTCTTTGATGCTCTGCAGCTGCAGGAAACTCGCCCCCATCAGCAACGACTGCACATTCTGCTGGTCAATGGCGAGGTGGCCGTTGTAGGCAAAGTTGATCAGCGCCTCCAGGGCACTAGAGCAAAGAGGAGAGACGCTCTTCAGAGATGGGGTTTGGCTTACAGGAGACGCGGGCCCTCAGTGAGCTGACACTGGACGGCCCCCACTCGCAGGTAAGCAATTAGCCTGTGTCCTTTGAGAATCTACCTGAAAAGAATAATCATTTCACCAGAGCTATAATTCTACTTCTTAGGGTGTCTTTACTGCCCACATATTTTTATTACAGAAAGTTCTACAAAGAGAAAGCAACAACCCAGAATCTGGCTACTGAATGAGTCGGCTGTAGTCATTTCTAGGTTCATTTCCATTTCCTGCTTGCCTGCATGCTTAAGTTGTATGGACACAGTCATTTTGAAGCCCTTTCCGATGTTTCTACACTGTATCCATGGTTTTTTGGCTGCACTGTGAGGCTTGGAGGGTCTTGGGTATGCAATCAGGGGCTGAACGCAGGCCGTGGCAGTGGGAACAGCAAGTCCTAACCACTGGATCACCAGCAAACTCTCCATGTTTAACATTTTTAACGGGTGCTCAATAGTAGTCCAACACATAAATATGCTATAATTTATTTCTTTATTGGTAAGCATAATAGCTATTACAAATACTGTTTTCCGATTATTTCTTTGGGATAAACTTTCAGAATGAGGCTTTTCTGCATTCCAGTTCACACTAAGAATGCAATCCAAGTTCTGTCTGTAGGCTGTCTGTGGTCTGGCCCCTCTCCACCTGCCACTCTTCCCCTTACTCTGTTCCGACATGCTGAACACACTCTGACCTCAGGGCCTTTGCACTGGCGGCTCCCTCTGTTTGGAGGGCTCCTCCCCCGGATGGCTTACTCCCTCACTTCACCTCAGATGTCACCTCAACACAGAGGGCTTCCCTGATCACCCCGAGACAGCAGGGACCCCACCATCAGTCGCTAGCCTTTGCTCTGCTCTACCTCATTTTCTCTTCACTTCCCAGCTGCACCATGCATTTGTCTACTGCCAGATCGCTGCTACTAGAAGCTGGCGGAATAAGAGGTGCTGTCTCCTCAACGCTGTGTCTCAGTGCCTACAGCAGCACAGAGCACAGGTGCTCCATCCACCTGTTAAAGGAGGCACTTGGATGGCACATGGAGATTAGCACGGCCCCATCAGACGCAGACCTCAGAGAAGAGCGTGTTCAACTGCCCGTGGAGATAGACACGTTGCGGTGCCTCTCCTTACAGGTAGCTGGCCTGGGATTGCACCCCTGCAGTGGGTATATAAACCGTCGCCCTGTGCTGGGGCAGGTCACCTTCAGTTATCCACAGGACACTGCACAGTCTCCTAGCTGCTCATTCAAGTTTTCACCGCTGGGAGATTAGGAAGTTGAGTGACAAAGGACAGGTTACTGGCTGATATTTTAGAGTCACTGGTTTGTTTCTCGTCTCTCCCCCAACAAGACTCATCCTGTGTGTCCTCTTTGCTGCTGTGAACCCAGACCCCAGCACAATGCCTGGCAGAGTTGGTGCAATGGAGCTCTGAACGTAGCCGGGCTTATAAGCAAACAGCCCCAATTCACAGACTTGCAGTCAACTCTTCTACTTCATATAAACACGCCTTTTTCCTCTCAAGGCCCCAAAAGGCATAAGAAAACGGAAGCTGCTCAGTCGTGCCTGACTCTGCGATCCCATTCAGTTTCTCCGTCGACCAGCCACATTTCACGTGCTCAACAGCTGCACGTGCTAAGGGCCACCATTTTGGAGACAACAAACAGAACATCTCCATCAATACAGGAAGCTCTAATGAATAAAGCTGTTCCTGACTGAGGAAAAGGGTAATGAATGAAGACACTTACTGGAAAGACTACTCTGTCAGCTTAAAAGGCTGGGAGAAAAGTGAAGAGAATGATACATCACCAGCTCTGTACTGAACCCTAGTTCCTATGAGACATGTTACTCTAACAGAGGAAAAACACAGCAAAACTCCTTATTTCAACCCTGTCTCAGGCCAGTGGCTGAGGTTCTAGATCGTTTACTGGGCACCTACTATGTGTGTGGAGCTGTGCTAGATACTAGGTCCCATTGGAAGGCCCTCAAAGGGCACCAAACACAAGGCTGAAAGCAGGCTGTGGAACCTGATGGACAAATTTCGTACCTTGGGTCCATTCCTTGCATCACAATCTCATCCTGCTTGCATTCCATCATGTCATTTGTAAACATAGCATGGAAATACGGGATAGAGGCTGCTAAGACGATCCGGTGAGCACTGAATTTGTGGTCCCCGATCTGTGGGCAAAGTAAAACACAAAGATAAGACATTGAGAGACGCAAATGTGAAAACCCACCCTATTCCTTCCACAGGTCAACTGTCTGCCCAGTGGAGAGGTACTGAAGGCATCCCAGTACGTGACGGCTGAGGCATTCCACAAAGACCCTGAAGTATTTTAAACTCAGCATACTCAGCTATAGTAGGAGAATGCAAATAACATGTTTTTAAGAGGTATTAGTTAGAAGTTTTTATTTATGCAGCAGTCTTCACTGCACCCCTCCAAACATCTCCTAGCAACTCAAAGACCTGACTTCCCGAACCCTTTTTCCTGATCCCAATTTTCAGATGGAAGAGACAAACTAGCCAAGAGCCCTGAAGCACTTAACAGGAGGCTCCTCAAGAGGACTAAGCACATGAGAAGACAGACCAGGCTGGCAAAGTGCTGGGGGCGGGGAGGCCATGTGGGGATCAAGGACAGAGCACGTATCATGGGCACCGATGTTATGGGGTCCCGGGGTGCCAAGCAGGCTGTGGTAGACCACAAGGAGCCCAGAGTTCTCTTAGGAACGTGACCCTGGCAGCGGCTGGGAGGACTCGGGCTGTGGACTGGCTGGCGCTCTGCACAGCTCTCAGGGCTCACAGGGACAGAGGCAGACTCTTTCTAATCTGTACCAAACCCTCACGGACACATCTTTAATCCTGGGGAGTTCTCCAAAGTGCTTTCCCAGTGTCTGCCAAAAGGATATTCCTTTTAACAAGTTTTGCCATTTATAGCTCCAAGACACATAAACATTTCCACTTAAGAACTTTCTACTCATCAGAAAGAGCAAAACAGTCTGGTTTTTTTCTTCCTTTTTCATCCAAGTCCCACATTAGTGAAATGCCAAAGCCATTTCACTGCCTCATACTCATCTCTTTGGGTCACATCTATTCAAGGATTTTAGCTCAGGCTGTATCACCGTGTCCTCTTTTTCACTGAACTTTAGGTTTATTATCTATTAACTGCTTCAAGAACAGGCACACCACCTTCTAAATACCACAGGATCCTTAACCAGATTCAGAGTCTACATGCTCCTCATATAGTCCACGTGTTGTTCTCCTACCAGTGTTGGTGATATTATATGGCTGCATGAAGAGGGTTTTTCATAATTAAAAACAAAAAAGTCACACCAACACACACAATATTTCTTAAAATTGTTCTACAAGGCTTGTAATGAAAACTTGAAGTTTCTGGTCCCCCAATTCCTGCTCCTAAGGGCAGCCTCTTTCTTGTGGTATTTCTCTCCACCTTTCTAAGTGATATGCCTATAATATTATTTCTTGAGGCTTCTCAGCTGACTCAGTGGTAAAGAATCGCCTGACAGGAGATGCAGGTTCCATTCCTGGGTGGGGATGATACCTTGCAAGGGGGGAATGGCAACTCACTCCAGTATTCTTGCCTGCAAAATCCCATGGACAGAGGAGCCTGGCAGGCTACAGTCCACGGGGTCACAAAAGAGGTGGACACGACTTAGCAAATAAACAACAACAATTGTTTCTTGAATTTTCACTGCTGGTTATTACTTGTGGTAGTCAGCCTCCAAACAGCTCCTAACTGCCCCGCCTCCTGGCATCCACGTCCCTGTGCAGGCCCCTCCCACAGTGTCTCAGGGTGGGTCTGCATGACTGATGGAGCGTAGCAGAAGTGATGACGGTAGGTCACATTCAAGGCTGGATCACAGAACATACTGGAAATTCTTCTGGTTGTGTCTCCTGGATCACGTACTCCCAGGGAAGCCAGGTAACAACATATCCGAAGGAGAGGTCCGGGCTTCCCCGGTGGCTCAGATGGTAAACAATCCGCCTGCAATGCAGGAGACCTGGGTTCAGTGCATGGGTTGGAAAGATCTCCTGGAGAAGGGAACGGCTACCCACTCCAGTATTCCGGCCTGGAGCATTCCATGGACTGTATAGCCTATGGGGTCGCAAAGAGCTGGACACAACTGAGTGACTTTTACTAAGGAGAGGTCCACAGGACTACAGCCCAAGGTGACATGTGGACTGCAACCCCATGAGGGTTTCTCAATTCATGACCCACAGAAACTGTGCGGTAATAAAAATCGGATATTTTAAGTCACTAAGTTTTAGGGTAATTTGTTATGCAGCAAAATATAACTATGATATTATCTCTTTAACTGTTATGATGGAAGATTAGGATTTTGTTCTAATGCTTTCATCACATACTACTCCACTTACTCTCAATTCTTCTATAGAATTATGACAAATTTTGGTTAAATTAGCACTAAGAGTCGTATTATTAGGTTTATGTGAATACTACTTGTAGCCAAGCCAAGATGTATACTATGATTTCTTTGTTGGTACAAAGCCTATTTTCCCTGAAGATAATAAAGCATTGAACTTTTACTGTGTTCCATCAACTATTTGTTTGTTCTTGTGGTATATCTATACTAGATCTCTTTCTGGCAATTCCTTTCCCCTAAGCTGTATTGGAATCCCTGTTTCTTGGATCCCATTTAATTCTCTTTTAACTTTTTTTTTTTTC
>SJYC01069435.1:0-63276 GCA_006408675.1 Madoqua kirkii
ATGAACTGTTTTTAATCACAGCATATCTGACACCAAATGTGTTGGCTCTGTTCTCACACCAACCAATTCTCCAACTTTCCAGACACCAATTGGTATCCTACAGTTCAGTTCAGACAGTCACTTCTGACTCTACAGCCCCATGGACTGCAGTATGCCAGCTTCTCTGTCAATCACCAACTCTTGGAGTTTGCTCAAACTCATGTCCATCAGTCAGTGATGCCATCCAACCATCCCATCCTCTGTCATCCTGCGCTCCTCCTCCTTCAATCTTTCCCAGCATCAGGATCTCTTCCTATGAGTCAGTTCTTTGCATCAGGCGGCCAAAGCATCTTACAATTGAATTCAAACCAGACACTATCTAGAGTTAGTGTGGACCCCTAACAGTTCCACCAGACTGCTCCTGCTTCAGATGCCAACTGCAAGTCTGGGCCACTCCCACTTCTGACCAATCAGTTATAATGTCAGAAGAGTGGTGGGGTTCCCCACAACCCCCCTCTTCAGGTTTGAGAATTTGCTAGAATGGTATTTTTTAAGCAAGCATGAATGATTAACTCATTGCTCACTGGTGATTAACACCATCTCCAGTCCCTCTCCCCTCTCTTGCGGCAGGGAGGTGGTGCTGAAAGTGCCAAACCTCTAATCATACAGTTGGTTCTGGCAACCAGTTCTCATTCTGAAGCTATGGAGGGGCCCACGGAGTTACCTCATTAGCATAAACAGCTATGGCTGACTTCTCCTCTTACCCCTATCACTTAGAAAATTCCAAGCGTTTCAGAAGCTCTTGGGTTGGGAACTGGGAACAAAAGGCAAGTATTACAACAGAAGATGTTCTTATCAGCCCTACCACTAAAAAATTACAAGGCTTTTTGGGGCTCTGTGCCAGGAATTGGGGCCAAAGACCAAATATGCATTTCTTATTATCACAATATCTAAGGGCATATGCACAAAATGTCTGAAAATGTCTTTATTACCTTTAAACCTGGGTGGCATTTTAGCTGGCTATAAAATTCTGTGTTGAGAATTTTGGGGTTGGGGGGAGCAGTACTGTGGGCTCTTAATTCCTCAACCAGGGATCTACCACAGGATTCACTGTGCCCTTGACAGTGAAAGTGTAGAATCCTAACCACCAGACTGCCAGGGAATTCCCCTCTTTCAGAATTTCAAGGTATCGTTCCACTGACTTCTAGTCTGTTACTTGCAGGAAAGTTAATGCCGTTTTGAATACTAACCCTAAGTATGTGACTGCTCTCTCTAGAGGCTTTTGGGACTTTTGTCTTTTTCCTCAGAGATCTGAAACCTCATAAGGCTGTAACTTGGAGTCGATTTTATTTACTGTGCAGCATCATTCTATAGACATTATTTCAGTTCAAAGAACATCTTTTCACGACATTTCTTTGATAATTTCCTCCTGTCTACTGTTTATTTCGTCTCATGTTCCCATTAGTTAGGTATTAGACCTCTAGGAATGAGTCTCTATAATTTATCTCTTCTCCCCAGTTTTTCACCTCTTTCATTGGTCCGTCTTCTGGGAATCTACTTAACCTTTCAATATTTCTGTGTGGTATTTTTTCATACTTGCTATCAAACTTTTAATTTCTAAGAAGTCTTGTTTTCTGGAGGTTCCTTTTATTTATTTTAAAGGAATCTAGTTCATCTTTTATGAATGCAATATTTTCTCTAATCTCTCTCAAGACATTATAATTAAAATATTTCCTTTTCCTTCTCCCTGCTTTTACTGTTTCCTCTGAGTTCCTTCCTCTCCCACTTGCTTTGGACTCTGTCTTTTACATCCTTTAAGTGTCTCATAACACCTGGCTATCTGCTCAGACTTTGAAAGCTGCTGGAAAGCTCTGTTTATGAGGGCTAAGCTCATCACCTTGTGCACTTCACATTAGCGTCATCAGGCAAGAAGAATCTGCCATTTTTGGAGGGTCCTTCAAAGTAGGCAGTATCTTTAGGACTTCTTCTCTGGAACTGTATTTAAAGATCTTTCAGTCTTTTGCATGGGAGCACCTGCCTGCAAATATTCTGAAAACTGTGAGAGAGGGGAATTGTTGTACTGATCACTATTTATAACTTTGTCTTAAAGCCCCTATTTTCAGTTTTGCTCCATATTTCATCCCATCTTTTGTGCTGGGCGTGCCTCTGATTCAATATCTAAGATGAAAATTTTTGTCTCCTGCAAAGAGTAGGGGAGGGGCTGTAGGCATCTGTTTTTTACACAGACTTTCAACTAATCTTCCTGTTTTCAGTATTTGGTGTTTCCAGTTCTGGAGCTAATCCAGGGTCCGCATTACAAATCCTCTTTCTTGTTACTTCTCTCCCCCACCTCCAGCAAGAACTTTCAGTTCCTCAGGTCCATCGAGTTCATCACATTCGCCTCTTGGCTTCGACATTCCATATTTGCTGATCTCTCTTCTCCCTCTTCTGTGTGCTGAGTCATGTCTGACTTTTTGCAACCCTATGAACTGTAGCCCACCAGGCTTGTCTGTCCATGGGATTTCCCAGGCAAGAATACTGGAGTGGGTTGCCATTTCCTCCTCCAGGGAATCTTCCTGATCCAGAGATCTAACTGGGTGTCTCCTACACTGGCAGGTGGACTCTTGATCACTGAGCCACCCAGGGAGCCCCCTTCTCCCTCTTACTATCATTTTAACAGTATTATAGGAAGGAATGGAAGATAAAATGTGCATTCAATTTGCTGTGTTAAACTCCTGTGCATTTATTTTTCATGCAGAAAGTAAACAGAAGACAAAAGGACAGGCTGTATGTGCACGAACTGGGTGACCTGATTTCCCAAAAAAGCTCAGCTAAAGAGACAACAGGCCTATCTTGGGATACGCTAGCCAGATTACATCTGAATTCCGTGCTCAGTTAAGGGAAACAACTGATTTGTCTTTAGGTGATGGCACCTACATGCATTTGAAAAATAGCTGTACCTATACCTAAACAATATAATTTATCTGGCCCACCGACTGGTGCAGGTGTTGATTTGAGGGCTCTTTGCAACAATTCTGCAGAATCCCTTTAGCATGGGAACTCCTGCACCAGAGGTACCTGGAGATCCCTCCTAGTTAGTGGTGTCTCGGACCTTGACTGAGCAAATGCAACCAGAAATCCTGAGCACCTCAGCTCTACCTAAACTGTGACTTGATTTAACACACACACACCTCTTCCCATTTTCTTCCTTGGAAAGACTAAGAAATCTTTCATTCCTGACCCTGCCCAGGTATCTTTGATCAGTACACAGATAGTGTAGCATGATACCACAAACTCTGTTCCTGTCAAAGGCAGGTGAGACTCAAGATTCAACTAGTTGCTTGTTCAGGCAGGAAAAGCAGCAGGGAGAAATCTGAGTTGGGAGTATCTGAGACAGGCGTCCCCAAAGAAAGCAAGAGCTACTCCTAGAATAGATTTCTGTTTGATGGGAAACATTTTGATACTATTCCTCCTACCTTCAAGGAGCCCACAATAAACATAAATAAAACAGAAAGTGAACAGTTAAGTGCCTTGCCTGTGCAGACAGAATCCCCTTGGGATCAGTGGGGTTTAAGACTAAGCTTTTAGGCAGTCACAAGAGATGCTGAAATTGCATGACAAGTAGTAATCCATGATTTCACTAAGGCACACACTTGAATCATAAAAGCCATGAATCTTGCGGGTAAGGATGAGCCTATAAAACTGAGTAGGCATGGGTTACTCTGTAAAATTCCTTCTGGCTAGAAAGTCAATAATTGTCTCTTTAAGAGAGACAATTATCATGGTAGATAAGAACAGGTACTCTGGAACTAAATTACCAGCTAAATTATTAATTACTCTGGGTTCAAATCTAAGTTCTGCCACTTGCTAGCAGTGTAACCCTGGGCTAGTCATTTAACTTTACTACCTCAATTCACAAACCTGCAAAAGTGGGGTAAACAGTACCTCCCTCATGGGGTTATTGGGAGGATTATATTGGCATTTAATGCAAGGCATTTAAAACGGTACATGGCACATATGATGTGCTACATAAGTGCTTGTTAAAGAAAGAAAGAAAGAAAGAAAATGTCCTTATATTGAGAATTTCACAGAAGTTATTTTTAATTCCTTTGAAGAAGGGGTCAACAAACCATGGTTATGGGCCAAAATCTGGCTTCCCTACCTGTTTTTGTGCTAAGTATAGGTTTTACATTTTTAAATGGTTGGAAAAAATCAAGCCTCACATTTCATGACATGTGAAAATCATATAAAATCCAACTTTCAGTAACCAGATATAAAGTTTTTGGTTTTGAACACAGACATGCCCATACAATAGCAAAGCTGAGTAGCTGTGATACTGAACACTGGCCCGCAAAACCAAAAATATTTACTACCTGCTTCTTTACAGAGAAAGTTTGCTGACCTCTGCCTAGAGTCACAGGGAACAAATATCATGAAGAGGGAGGTGAACACATTCTCTAGAGGAAAGGGAACGATGCTGATCACTTATTTAAGACACCACCCCATGCCCCACCTACATCACACTTGATTTTCAGAGATCACACCCTGCTGAACTAGGATGAACTGTCTACACCTTGTGGAACCCAACACTGAGATACAGTGTCTAATACAAAAACATTCATTCCTTTCGCAAAGGAAGTGAGCTCAGCCTGAAATAGAGGCATTCACAGGGGAGTCATGAATGGCCTGTATGGGCCTGCTTCCACCAGTTGCCTTTTCTCTTTTTAAACTTCAGCTTCTTAACCATAGTTACACAGTCAATCATCCTTTCTCCAACACCCCCATGGAGGTTCAGTGCTAATTAGCCTCAGCATATAACGCAGCCTTGTCCATCAGCAATGCAGGAGGTGGACCGCCTGGAGATGCCCTGAAGCACTTGCCTTCAGACCTCAGGAACCTACCAACCCCCTCGTTATTCAGCAACTGCCCAGCACAAAGCGAGTGAGGCCCAGCTGTCCACCCAAACCAGAATCTTATTCATGTGTCAGACAAGTAAGGCTCCTCCATGTTTGAGATGTGACGCCTCAGTCTGCTCTTATCAGTCCAGTGGACTTCAAACTCCATAAAGAAATAAGGGTCATGCACATCCCCCAAATAGTTCAGAAAATATTTATTGAAATTAAAATACCAACTTCATCCTTAATGGTCACCCAGAAAATCAACGAATCTTTGCAAAAATAAAGTAATATGGTAGGAAAAAAACGGCAGTTTCACTAGAAGTGATAGCCAAAATGGACAACAGGCTCCTTCAGTTAAATTTAGAGAAGGATATGGAAGACTGAGCAGGGGGCACTGTGAATTTTCTCCTCATTTCCTTCAAAACTTTTTTACACATATAAGTAGATACACTCAGGCTTTCCTCATAGCTCGTTTGGTAAAGAATCTGCCTGTAATGCAGGAGACCTGGGTTTGACTCCTGGGTTGGGAAGATCCCCTGGTGAAGGAAATGGCAACCCATTCCAGCATTCTTGCCTAGAGAATTCCAGGGACAGAGGAGCCTGGCAGAGTACTGTCCATGGGGTTGCAAGAGTCAGACTTGACTTAGTGACTAAACCAACACCACCAGATACCACAAACCTTCAAAAAACCACAATGCTTGATGGCTAGTACAACAACAATCTATCATGAATATTCATTATCATCTAGATATAAGATGACCTCTATATAGCTATGTAATATAAAGTTATTAACTATGTATGAATAATGTTTAATAATATATTTGCTATGAATCCTCTGTAATAGCACAATCATGATGAGAACAGCTCCAGATAACAAGGAGCTGGCGGGGGCTCCAACAGCTTCCCTGTGTGATGAAGCAGTCTGCGGTGGGAGGATGCTGACCACACACGGCAAGGGCCTCCGCAGCACTTCGGCCCCCCATCTTTCCTCCTGTTTGATTACATGAGACAATGAATGACTGGTCTCGACTGCTGAGGCTGGTTCTGTTACTAAGAGTTAAGAGTTCTGAGCAATGTAGTCTGGAGAAAGCCTTGGGAAAATGCAAGAAAGGGGGACCTTCCTTCCTGGTCTTAACAAATGGGCTCTAACCAAAGTCGGTTTCAGCTCTGACTGCCCCCTGTTGGCTACCTGGAGGCCCCCGCTCAGCTCACCAGTTAGGTCTTCAAGGACCCCATGTATGAAACGCCATGGAGACGGCGTCTGCTGCAGGCATCAAAGGACAGAGCAAACACAGTGCTGAAATGACTGGGAGCACACTGCAGGGGACGCAGACATGGTCGACAGTTATCTGCCACAGATAACTCACTTTTTGAATCGGGGAAAATATCCTGACTCTGGATAGGGATAAACAAATCCAGTGTCCGATTGCCCATCGTAACTGGGGCATGTGACCTCCCTGAGGTCAGGTGGACAGGAACCAGGGCCACTTGGTGCCCTGCTCTTAAGTGTGAACGGTGGATTCCGGAGGAATGTGACTCCTAAGCTTACCTTCCCCTCTCCCCCTCGCCTACCAAAAAGAGACCCTGATCATTACAATAGCCCTAGAGCTAATAAGGAAATTGATTTTGTAATTTTAAAAGTCTCGAAAAGAAGGTCTCCAGGCTGAGACCTGGAGAATTCTACCAAACATTTAAAAAAGAACTAATACAAATTCTAAACTATCTCTTTTAGACAATAGAAGAGAAGGGGACAACTCAAACTGAAGTCAGTATTAGGCTAATACCCAAAGTAGACAAAAGAGAGTACACAAAGGGAGGAAACTACAGACCAATATCCCTCAGGAATATAGACGCAAAATCCTTTAACAAAATACAAAAAGAATTAATCATATACTGCAACCAAGTAGGGCTGGGGATCCAAAGCAGATTCAATATTCAAAACTTAATCAATATAATCCACCATAAAAACAGGTTAGGCTTCCCTGGTGGCTCAGAGGTTAAAGCATCTGCCTGGAATGTGGGAGACCTGGGTTCGATCCCTGGGTCCACCATAAAAACGGGTTCACCATAAAAACAGGTTAGAAGAAAAATAAATCAGATGACCCTCTCAATCAGGGATGTACAACAGAAAAAACATTTGACAAAATTCAACACCTATTCATGATAAACACTCTAAAAGACTAGGAATAGGGGGAATTGCCTCAACTTGATAAAGAACAGCTACAAAAGACCGCTAGCTAACTGCATAGTTACTGGTAAAAGACAGAATACTCTTCCCTGAGAAGAGGAGAAAGGCAAGGCTGTCTATTCCTGCTGCTGTTGCTGCTAAGTCACTTCAGTTGTGTCCGACTCTGTGCGATCCCATAGACGGTAGCCCACCAGGCTCCCCTGTCCCTGGGATTCTCCAGGCAAGAACACGAGTGGGTTGCCATTTCCTTCTCCAAAGCATGAGAGTGAAAAGTGAAAGTGAGGTTGTTCAGTCGTGTCTGACTCTTAGTGACTCCCTGGACTGCAGCCCCCCAGGCTCCCCCGTCCCTGGGATTTTCCAGGCAAGAACCATTGCTATTATATACAGTCCTGAAAGTTCCAGCCAGTGCAGTAAGGCAACAAAACGAAATAAAAGGAATACACATCAGAAAATAAGAAATAATAGTCTCCTTATTTGTCAATGACACAATGGTCTATGTACAAAATCCAAGGCAATCTACCAACCCCCACAGCCCCCCCCACCACACACAAAAATGCCAAACGCCACCCAGAAATAACCTAGAACCAATGAGTGAGTTCAGCAAGGTCACAGTATATAAGGGCACAATACCATCATAGAAAATCAACTGTACTTCCACATACTATCTGTTAACATGTGTAAGTCAAAATCTAAAGTATAATTACATAATTGCTCAAAAAAATTAAATGATGGGAATTTAACGAGTTAACAGGATTGATGTCCTACAAAATGCTGATGAAAGACATCAAAGATCTAAACAAATGGAGAGATATACCATGTGCAAGGATTACAAGACTCAACGCAATAAAGATGTCGCTTCTATTTAATGCAATTCCTACCAAAATTCCAGCAAGAATCTTTTTATAGCTATAAACAAGATTATTCCAAAATTTATATGGAAAGGCAAAGGAACTGAAATACCTAAAGCAGTTTTGAACAAAAATTAAGTGCCAAGGGCCAAACAAGGACATGAAAAGATGTCTAACATCATTAGTCATCAGGGAAATGTAAATCAAAACTGCAACGAGATACCAGTTCACACTCCTGAGTATAGCTATTGTTAGAAGGGAAAAAAAAAGAAAGAAAAGAAAAAGAAAAATCAAACAGAAAACAGCAAGCGTCGATGAAGATGTGACAATACTGGGGGACCCGTGTGCACTGCTGGTGAGATACCAAATGGCGCAGCTACAACGGAAAGCAGTCTGGCTGTTTCTCAAAAAGTTAAACACAGAACAACAATATGACGCAGCAGTCCCGCTCCCAGGTATGTATCTGAAAGGACTAGACACAGAGTCTCAAAGATTTACTTATACACTCGTGTTCACAGCGCCAGTATTCACAGTGGCCGAAAGATGGAGACAACCCAGGCGCCCGTCAATAGATAAGTGGATAAATAAAATGCAACATATACATATAACTGATCACTGTTCCTCCCTAAAAAGGATGGAATCAAGAAAAAGATAAGGCACAGATTGGAAGGAAATATTTGTAAAACACATGTCTGAGAAAGGATTGTTATCAAAAGATTCAAGAAACTTTTAAAAATCCATCAATAAGAAAACAGCTGAAGTTAAAAATGGGCAGAAGACTTTAACAGACATCTCCCCAATACAGATGGCAAAAAATAAGCGTACTAAACAAGCATATTAAGACACTCCACACCATGTCATCAGGGAAATGCAAATTAAAACAATGAAGTAACAATACATATCCACTAGAATGGCCAAAATCCAGAGCACTGCCAACACTGAATGCTGGCAAAGACGTGGAGCAACAAAATGCTCATTCATCACTGGTGGGAATGTAGAATGGGACGGCTACTTTGGAAGACAGTTTGGCACCTTCTGACAAAACTAAACATATTCTTAGCATGTAATCCGGCAATCACGCTCCCTGGAATTTTCCCAAAGGAGTTAAGAAAACAGCTATCAAGTCATGAAAAGACATAGACAACCCTTAAATACGTACTCAAGTGAAAAAAAAAATCTTTAGAAGGTATATACTATATGCATCTAACTACCTAACATTCTGGAAAAGACGAGAACTATGGCGATAGTACAAGGCTCACTGGTTGCCAGGGGTTAGGGAGGGGCCAACAGGTGAGTGCAGATGGGCTTCCGGGCCATGGAACGGCTCTGTGACACTATAATGGTGGACCCGTGCCATTCATTCCTCAAAAACCTTGGAACATACACCACCAAAAGTGAATGCTAACGCAAAGCACAGGCTCTGGGTGATACTGATGTGTCGATATAGGCTCATTGATCGTACAAATGTACCACCCGGGTGCAGGGTGCTGACAGTGGGGAGGCTCTGTGTGCAGCGTGAACAGGAAGTGTACGGGAAATCTCTGTCTTCAGTTCAGTTATGCTGCAAACCTAAACCTGCTCTAAAAAAAAAAAAGACTTTTTTTTTAAAGGGGGATGAAATTCTAATACACACTACAACATGGATGAACCTTGAAAACATTACACTAAGTGAAATAAACCAGGCACAAAAGGACAATATTATATGATTCCACTTATATGAAGGGTGTAGAGTGTGAAAACCACACGGACAAGAAAATACTGGGTTCTGCAGTAAGTTGGTTTGGGTTTTTCCATAAGATGTCTTGGAAAAACTCAAACGAACTTTTTGGCCGGCCCTATAAAACAAAGGAAACCAGGATATGGGGGGAGGGACATTGGGGACTTGTTACTTAATGTTTATACAGTTCTGCTTCGACTGATGAAAAAGTTTCCAAAATACACAGTGGCACTGGCTATGCAACATTGCAAATGCATCTAACGCCACTGAACTGTATGCTCAAAAATGGTTCAAATGGGGGAAACAGGTAAAATAAACAAAGGGCGAGGAGTAATTCTCCTCATTTCACTACTTGTCACACATAAAGCTACAGTAAGCCCAGCAGTGTCGTACGGGAGCAGGGAGAGAGACACTGACCAATGAAAGAGAATGGAGAATCCAGAAGTAGCCCCATCCAGGGAAAGCCAACTGATTTCTCAAAAATGTACAAAAGTATCTGTGCACCGCATATGGGAGAAAGACAGTCCTTTTAGCAAATAGGACTGGAGCAACTGGACACCCTTAGGAAAAAAAAGAACTTCGACATACACCCTCGGTTTTTACAAAAATTAACTGGTATCTTGAGAGCAAGCCTGCAAGTGGGAAATTCAGGAAGCATTTCTGTGTTGCAATCTTGAATAAACGTTTCTTCTTTGGGAAACCTCCGTTTTTGCCCTTAAAACTGTCGACTGATTGCATGAGGTCCGCCCCATTTTGGACGGTAATCTGCTCTACTCTAAGTTTACTTTTTAAACATTAATCACACCTTTAAAAAAATATGCTCAGAGCAACATCTAGACTGGTGTTTGCTCAAACAACTGGGCACCAGAGCCTGGTCAAGCTGACACACAAAATTAACCACTGCACCAAACAAGCTGGCAGGAATGTAAGGTGGCACAGTTACTCTGCAAAACAATTTGGCGATTTCTTCTGAAACTCAATTTACCACGTGGCATGGCAATTGTACTCTTGGGCACTTATCCCAGAGAAATGAAAACGACGTGCATACACAATCCTGTAAATGAATGTTTGCAGCACCCTTTCTCGTATTACATGAAAACTGGAAAGAACCTAAAGGTTCAGTGGGTGAATGGTTCAACAAAATGTGGTACACCCATCCACACCACGGAACACCCCTCAGATCTATTAAAGAACAAACTATTGATACAACAAATTAGATGACCCTCAAATGCACTATGTGGAGTGACAAAAGCCAATCTCAAAGGTCACATACTCTGTGATTCCATTTTATACACCATTCTTGAAATGAGAGGTGGGGAACAAATCAGCGGTTGCCAGCAATTGGAGATGGTGGGTGGGAGGGGGTGGATGTGATGATGAAGGGGCAGCATGAGGGACATCTTTGAGGTCACGGGCCGCTCTACACTGAGGAAGTAGAGGTCACTGGTAACCCTGACAAGAGCAGATGGTGGTTCCCTGATGCGATGAATTTACCTATCCCGAGCTCCACCAAAGGAGCAATCTTTCTCATGCTTCCTTGGATTGTCTAGCAATTAACACTCCTTATATGTCGAATGAATGAAGCTTGTGAATAAATCAACTCGATTTAAAATTGAGTCTGATCATGTCAGTCCCCATTCTGTTGAGCTCCCTACTGCCTGAGTCAGATCCAAATTCTAAACTGGCCCCCATCTACCTAACTAGTCTCTTCTGGGCTCCCTGGTGGCTCCGACAGGAAAGAATCTGCCTGCAATGCAGGAGACCAGGATTCAGTCCCTGGGTGGGGAAGATTCCCCTGGAGAAGGGATTGGCTGCCGACTCCAGTATTCTCGTCTGGAGAATTCCATGGACAGAGGAGCCTGGCAGGCTACAGTCCATGGGGTCCCAGAGTCAGACAAGACTGAATGACTCACACTTTCGGGCCTCTCTTCTGAGCTGCTGCCAATTCCCGTACATGGCCCTATTCCCTTGCCTGGATCCTTATTCCTTAGTTTTGTGAAGATCCAGCTCAAATGTTAGCTCCTCTGGGAGGCTTCCCTGACCCTGTTCCCGCAGCACTGATATGAGCCTCCAGCACAGAAGATACCACACTATGTTGCCCTTAACGAATGTCTCCCCATGCAGGCTGAAGAATCTTCCCACAGAAAGGAAAGATTGAATCCTAGCACTGAACACAGCGCCTCATTCTTGAGTCTGCGGAATTGATCCTAAAATGGTTTCATCTCAGTCCTTCATCCGGGTACAAGTCACACGGCTTCTGATGAGTTTCACCTCATCTTTCTGGCTCAGGGCTGGGGAAGCCAGTGGGAGGAAGACACTGGCCCTTGACTAAAGAGAGCGTAAGGAGCATTACTCTCTGACCTTATCTGAAAATTCATCAGCTGAAGTAAAAGCCTCAAGAAAAAGAGGATAAAGCTTGGGGCCAACCCGCAGAGGGCTTGCCTTCCACACTAACAGTGCATCTTGGACCCTAGAAAAAATAAACAAGCCTCGCTGTAGTTGTCCGGTTCAGGGCCATGTCCAAAAAGAGGGTGGGGCTGTGTCCCTGGATAGCTGGCTTGCCAGCCCTGGACAGGGCCACAGGGATGCTCATCCCATTACAAGCAGAAATGTTTAGTCCTCAAAAACCCACGGGGCTGGGAATGAGACAAGTGCAACAGAATGCACGGAACTGGTTCAGTCTGGGGTTTTGATGCTGTTTTAGAGCACATTCTGTGAATGGATAGCCAACAAGGACCTACTCTACAGCAGATGGAACTCTGGTCAGTGTTGTGTGGTGGCCTGGATGGGATGGGTGTTTGGTGGAGAATGTATATGTACATGTTTGTACAGGTATGTACATGTATATGTATGGCTGGGTCCCTTTGCTGTACACCTGAAAACTATAACACTGTTAACTGGCTAGACTCCAATCCAAAAAATGGCTTCCCCGATAGCTCCGTTGATAAAGAATTCGCCTGCAATCCAAGAGACCCCGGTTCGATTCCTGGTTCTGGAAGATCCGCTGGAGAAGGGATAGGGCGCCCACTCCAGTATTCTTGGGCTTCCCTTGTGGCTCAGCTGGTAAAGAATCCGCCTGCAATGCAGGAGACCTGGGTTCGATCCCTGGGTTGGGAAGATCCCCCAGAGAAGGGAAAGGCTACCCACTCCAGTATTCTGGCCTGGAGAATTCCAGGGACTGTATGGTCCATGGGGTCACAAAGAATCAGAAATGATCGAGCAACTTTCACTTTCACCAATACAAAATAAAAATTAACAACAACAAAAAAAGCACAGTGTGAAACCCTCTGTGAGGAAGCTTGGGTCTCTCGGCTTTAGGGGGCCTCTCTGGGTAAGTGATTCAGGAAGGGGGTGAGGGAGGAAGTGGTTGACCAGCTAGCACTAAAAAAAGACCTGGGGCTATGGCCCCACGGATGAGCCAGTCAAGAGCTGGCTAAACATTCAGGCCTGTCCCCACCTCCTTCAAACCCACCCCCGCCTCACCCGTATTCAGTAGGGAAGGATGGGAGGAAAAAGGGAGACAGGAGGGAGGAGCCTTCAGAAACCACTGAGCATCTAACCATCCCAACCACAGTCGATCTGCAAATGTTTCTCCCTAGCTCAGATGCCTGAGCGTGAGAATTCAAGGAGTTCAGTCAGCATTCCACCCCCCTTCCCAATCGCACCTTCCGCCTGGCTCCCCCATGTCTTACTTGCTCAAGAAACATCCTGCGTACACTCCTGCAAGCCTGGGCCCTTGAACAGGCTCTCCCCAGGCTCTTCCTGTCTAAGTCCTATTTATCTTGCAAGGTACCAACAAGATACCATCCTCTCGACGAAACCATCACAAACCCTCTGAACTGAAGTAACTGCCATCCCTCAGGCCTCTGGTGATACTGGTGCAGTTACCGAACTTACCGCCCTCTGCCTTGTCTCCCAGTTGACTGATGGCTATCTATTTCCCCTACCAATCTTTAAAGGCCAAAGAAAGGGGCTGACTCCCACTCATGGCAGGGTGCCTCACACAGGCAGCAAAGCATCACGCACAGCTAAATGCACTGCAACAATATGCTGACTGAAGGAGTATCTCCAACCTAATGCCAGAGGCCCTGGAGGGGCACTCAGCAAACACTTTTGAGAGCTTGAAACATGCCAAGAACAGTGTTAGATAATAGATGCTTCCCATGCTTCTGAAGCTCAACGTCTAGAGGGGGAGAAAGACTCTCTCACACGTCTGTGTGTTAGTGTGCTAAGCAGTCAGGCTTTCCATTTCAACTCCTGCCTCCACACAGGGCAGCACTCAGTCCACTTAGGTTGAGTTCAGTTCAGTCGCTCAGTCGTGTCTGACTCTTTGCGACCTCATGAATTGCAGCACACCAGGCCTCCCTGTCCATCACCATCTCTCAGAGTTCACCCAAACTCACATCCATCGAGTCCATGATGACATCCTGTCTCTTATACACATCTAGATGTGTATAAGAGACCAGGACGCAACAATCACCAGAGTCTACTTCAAAAGCTCCAGGGTGGGGCCTGAGAGCCTGCATTGCTTATAGGCTCTGAGGCAAGGCTGAGGCTGATGCCATGATGCTACTCTGAGTAAGCAGGGGTTGAAGTAAAGTGGGAGAGATTAACTATACCTGTAAGGACGTGAGAAAACTGCCATATTTCACACATCTCCCCACCGTGATAGGGCAAAAAAAAGCAGATGGCACGGGTCTCTGCCCATACAGGTTGGCAGGGAGTCAGGTGTGCAAATTTAGGACCACAAGACAGTGCTCAACAGACACAAATGCAAAGTGTTTTAGGAGAACAGAAGAAGGAGTGTTTGGCTGCTTCTCTCCCTTTGAGAAGAGAAAACTGCAAAAGGAGCTGTGAAGCATGGGTAGGACTCTGCTGGCCGAGGGGAGCGGATACTCCAAGCCCCGGGAATATTCGAGCGGAGGCCCAAAAGACGGAGAACTGACGTCATAAGACAGGGTCAGCAGCTGGGATCATGGGCAGCTAGGACAGAAGGGCAGAGAAGGGCCGGGTCTGAAGAAATTGGAGTATCGAGAACACAGGTGGAGATCTAGAGAAGTTGTCCAGGGCGGCCGTAGACACCCCCCGAACACCCTTAAGCTTCTCCCTCTTAAAGCTCACAGGAGGCAGCCACGGATTTCTGAGAGCAGCTTAGGATAATCAGAGGTTCAGTTAGATCAGCAGTCCTTCCATCCATCCTATGGAAAACCAGCCACTGCCTGCTGCTCCTGGGCTCCACCACCCTACGGCTCTCGCCACGTCTCGCTGACTTAGAGAGATGTGATGGCCTACAGACATGCAGGATAAAAGATGAGCTTCACCCGACGTAGGCAGGAGCCCCTCTGAAACCCACCAAGAGCTGAGCAGCTCTGTTCTACTTTCCTGCTCTGCGGACAAGTTTCTAACCTCTGATTTTCTTTGTGGTGTGGAAGAACAGACGTTCCTTCAAGAACAAGCCAGAACTGGTCTCTCTTGCCCTGGCCATTAGATTCTCCCTCCTGAGCGGGACAAGAGGAAAGTGCAAACGATACTGTCTGCTTGCTTCATGAATTGTGGAAAATGCATCCTACCTTCAGTACACCTGCAGCCTTAGATACACCTCTAAGACTCGCTCTGCCTTGCCTTCATTGCCCCCTCATTCATTCATTCGTAGATAAATAAATGCAATCTGGCTTCATTCATTCACGTGCTCATTCAACTCGTATCTATGAGGCGCACTGTGCTGTGCAAGGAACTATGCTGGGCTGGGGGCTGCCTCTCCGATCCTGCGTCCTTTTCCTTTTCTCCTGGGCCACTCTATTCTTATCACACCAGCTGCCTGCTGTCCCCACAAACGCGAACTATGCTCCTGTTTCACTTGTGCTGATTATTCGCTCTGCCCAGAATACTTTTCCCTCAGATACGCTCATGGACTCCTCCACTCACTTTCTTCAGGTCTTTTACTCAGAGAGGCTGGCTCAGGTCCCTCCAAAAAAACCCAGCACCCAGTCCCCTTACTCTTCTTCTAGACTTTTCTCCGTTCATTTGTTCACTGTGTCCTGCTGGGGAAGGTAAGCTCACACCCGCAGGGGCTCTGCCTGCCCGGCTCCCGCCCCAGCACTTCGGACAGTGCTTGACTCGGGGAAGGTGCTGACATTATCTGCTGATACCCTGCTGAGTGAGAATGAAAGGGAGGCCACTCAGGACAGGAGAATGACAGGGTCACACCTGGAGACCAATCCCCCGGCTGCACCAGGATCATCCCATAAAGGGTCTGCAGCGATTCTCAGCACGCTGCCAGAGTTAAAGAAACCCCGGGTTAAGAAAAGGTGAAGAGGGTCTGAATTGGGACAGTGGGTTATTGAGCACTTGCTCTGCAGACGCCTCACTAAACGCTGTACTCATAGCCCCTGTTCTCACAGTTATAATCCTGTAGATAACTATGTAATTATCGTTATTGATAAATGTCACAAAAGGCACCTGAAAGAGAGAGGACGAGATAGAGCCAACCTGAGTTCCAGTCCTACATGGCTAGATGGCTGGTGTGCCATCTTTAAACAAAGCAAACAGAAGAAGAGATGGTTTAGAAAAGGCCTCATTTTACACTCGATGAGCAAACAGAAGAAGAGATGGTTTAGAAAAGGCCTCATTTTACACTCGATGAGCGTAAGGGTCAGCAGGACAAATGGAAATGCAGATTCGGCGCTCAGGAGCGAAACAAGAAGTCCAAACCTAGATCTGAAAGGCATTTGTAATTTGTAGACTATGCCAAGAAAGATGCTGTTGGAAGACAGGTTAGCATAATGTGTTTCGCTGATCCTCTAGATCTGTTAACATGACTTTTACATTTTACAAATCGCCACAGAAATAAAAACCTTATAATATGTGTGCCTCACTTAAATGTACGTCTCTTAAAAGTTGATTCCATTTAAGTGACCATTTGAAGTGCAGTCATGGGGCTGAGCTAATAAAAAATGTGGTTCCTAACAGCTGAAGCGACTTACTGCAAACACTGAAGAGTAAGGAAGTTTACTCCTTAGCATGAAATGTTTCTGACCAGTGGATCTAGGGAGAGAGACAAATTCTGTTTTTAGTGTCTTTCCAGTTACAAAGCATTGTAAGTAATCTCACTGGCCCACTAGCTAACAAGTCTTCAGCTTATCTCTTTTTAAACTGTAGTAGTTCAGTTCAGGTCAGTCGCTCAGTCGGGTCCTACTCTTTGCAACCCCGTGAATCACAGCACGCCAGGCCTCCCTGTCCATCACCATCTCTCAGAGTTCACCCAAACTCACATCCATCGAGTCCATGATGACATCCAGCCATCTCATCCTCTGTCATCCCCTTCTCCTCCTGCCCCCAATCCCTCCCAGCATCAGAGTCTTTTCCAGTGAGTCAATCCTTTGTATGAGGTGACCAAAGTACTGGCGTTTCAGCTTTAGCATCGTTCCTTCCAAAGGACACCCAGGACCAATCTCCTTCAGAGTGGACTGGTTGGATCTCCCTGCAGTCCAAGGGACTCTCAAGAGTCTTCTCCAAAACCACAGTTCACAAGCATCAATTCTTCGGTGCTCAGCCTTCTTCACAATCCAACTCTCACATCGATACATGACCACTGGAAAAACCATAGCCTTGACTAGACGGAACTTTGTTGGCAAAGTAATGTCTCTGCTTTTGAATATGCTATCTAGGTTGGTCATAACTTTCTTTCCAAGGAGTAAGCATCTTTTAATTTCATGGCTGCAATAAAATATACATAAAACTTACCGTTTTAACCATTTTTAGGTGTACAGTTCAGTGGCACACTGCTGCAGAACCATCACCACCACCTATCTTTAGAATCTCATCTTCCTCAACTGAAACTTGGTACCCATGAAACACTGACCCGGATTTCCTCCTCCCAGGCCCCAAGAAATCGCCATTCTACTTTCTCTTTTTATGAATTTGACTACTCTGGTTACCCCATTTAAGAAGAATCATATATCTGTCCTTCTATGACCAGCTTATTTTGAAACATAGCATGCCTTTAAGCACTTAGGGTCAGAATTTCCTTCCTTTATAAGGCTGAGTAATATTCCAGTGGATATATGGAATATTATTCCACTGCATGTATGGAACAAAATGGATTGCATCTTGTCTATCCACTGGGCTGCTTTCATCTTTTGGACACTGTGAACAGTGATGCTATGAACCTGCTTGTACAAATATCTGTTCTTGAGTTTATTTTCCAAAAAAAGCATTTGTGTTCTCATCAGATATGCAGCACACTGCCCATATTGGGCCGCACCTGAGCTACTGATCTACCTGGCCTGCCACAAGCCCAAACTCTGGCCTTTACCTTCCCAGCCCTGCACACAGCCAGTCAGGCCCATGGGAACACAGGAGCCATCGCAGTCTCCTCTGCCTAGCCCTGTGCAAGCAGCTAAGCATCCTCAGCTTCCCCTGAGACAGAAAGGGACCATGGTGTCTTTGGTTAATACTTTGGAATAGTCAGCTTCAAGCTTCAACAGAGCTGCAAGGCTTTAAAGATGAGATACTAGGGCTTCTCTGGGGGTCCGGAAGCTGAGGTGCTCCCAACGCAGGAGGCCCAGGTTTGCTTCCCGGTCAGGGAACTAGATCCCACGTGCTGCAGCTAAAAAGATCCCACAAAGAAGACAGAAGACCCACGTGTCACAACAGAGACCCTGCACAGCTCAATAAATGAATATTTAAATAATAATAATTTTAAAAAGATGAGATGCACAACGTAACAGTAGCTTATCCTATGTCAGTTATCGGTCACAGACCAGGCCAGTCCCTTGATCAACTGCTGTGAGCTGGAAAAAAAAAGTTTTTCATTTCTGATTCACCTGTACTCTTTAACAAGAGCTGCTTCCAATCTCTGAAACCATAGAAGTAGACGCTGGGGCAATAAAGCAAGTGTAACCTACTCCACAAGTCTTAAACTTTACAGAGGCTGTATCAGTATACAATAGGGGTCAGCCAATGGGTCTGGCCAACACCTGTTTTTATAAATAAAGTTTTACTGGACCATAGCCAGACCCACTCATTTATGTACTATGTACAGCTGTTCCCATGCTACAACACCCAGAGTTGGATAGCTATCCAACTTAAACAGTGTGACCCACAAATCCTAAAATATTTACTGTCTGGCTCTTTACAGAAAATGCTTGCCAGCTCCCACTTTACACGTCTTGGTTCATTCTTTCTTCTCCCCAACTAGAAACAAGTAATGATGTGATCCGCTGTTTGGGTAGAAAAGGCCTAAATGGACTGTGAGGAAGTTGGCTGGTTTCTATGCCAAGGAGACAACGGGAGTGCCAACAGTCAACAAACCTAAAGTAGGAAGGCAGATGCCATACTTGTAATTCACGAGGGGCTAGGAACACATCTTGGAGAAAGGACATGGTCTCATTTTCCATCAGTCAGCCCACAAGTTGAACCAGGTGTGGCCAAGGAGCAAACAATGGGATCTCATGTACAAAACAATGAAGGAACCACCTGCAATAAGAAGCATCCCCAAAGACAGGCTTCTGACATTCACCCAGATGGCTGGCCAAGCGCCAGAAGCCACAGGATGAACCCAGTGAATGCTGCTCGGTTAGGAACTCATTTTCCAAGATGGGCTGCACACAGCAGGCCTACAAGGCCTGTATGTGCCCAGCTTTAAGACCAAAGAAAGAACCTGAAGTCAGCAACAGAGCCATCAATGGTTTAACGGATGGCGGTGATCTTACACATCTGAAACAAGGTCCTGGAGTGACATCCCACTGTGTGCAGAAGGCAGGCAGGACATGGGGGTAGTCTTCACTCCCAAGTGGAAGGAGATGACCAGTAGTAGGGAACCTGATGTCAGGTGGGCTCATTAGTCACCAGGGAAACCAACAGAGGGCACCCCCGCCCCCTGCTCCTTTGCTAAGAATAATCACGTGGTGAGGGGCCAGGAATAAGAGGGTGGAAACGCCAGTCATGTGAGCAGGATATAGATGAAGCAGGTACTAGTTGGGCAGGAGATGTACAGAGAACAAGACAACAGCCATCTTGAGTACCCTGACCATGTAACTCTCTTTCTCCACCTACAGTCAGGCAGCATCAAGCTCCTTCATTCATCTAAATCAGTGTCCAAATTTAACACCACCCTCGACATAACTCACAAAAGAGCAAAACTGACTTTTTGATGAATATGAATTCATAGCACAGGTGCCGACTGTGATATGTGAACAGGTGCTCTAACGGAACACACTCTTCCCCTTAATTTTAACTGCTCATCAAAAAGAGGCAAGGCTGAAAAGGAAACACAACTACCTGAAAAAAGTGAGTAGAGAGCCCTGGTAATGAATAATATTCAGAAGCACAGTATTTCCCAACACAGGGTCATTTCCAAATCAAGAGTCAAGAAGTCTTAGTCCAGAAGATTAGCAGAAAAAGCCCGTGTCTGTCTCCTGTCCTGAAACAGAAGAGTGATACTGCACCTGGCCATACACATCACTGTCTTTGTGCTCACAGAGGACGCTGCTGACAGAGGACAGCTTGTTTCCTGCTCTGCTTTATATACCATTAGCAGGGCAGGTGAGTAATCTGACAGAGGATGTAAAAGCATCTCTTCCACCAACCAACAGCTGTGTTGGATCTCAGATAATACAGCTTTGTGCCTTGGGCAATCCCTTAATATCGCTAAGCCCCAGGGTTTTTTCATCTGTGAAATGGATGGCTTTGTTAGACCTCGATGGCTCCTTTTAGTAGGATTATTCTAGCTCTCTAATTATACCGGTATAACTCACTAAGGACATATGACGTAAAAATGGCGTGCACCAACAAGTCCTTACCTCACTTCCTGATATCCGCCTCCACCTACTCTTTCATCACAAAATCAGTACGACAACAAATTAGGCAAGATTCCAGACTCAAGTATGTGGCCCTTGAAGTCAGCTTCAGTGAAAATTGTGTACTTGGGTTAGTGGGTTAGGGTGAGGGTTATATAGTGTGACTATCTTACTCCATCATGTCCTTTTTTCATCTCTGTGTCTTAGAACTTTCCCTGGCTTACTCTTACAGCCTAAATCTTAATCCAAAAATTCACCCCCATTATTGCTTTTCACCAGTCTCTACTCACCCCAAGCGTTACTGCCACAAGCAGATCATTCTCTTGCTTACAAATCTCTAGAACCCTCAACACCTGCTTCCATGTGATCACTGTGAACAAAAAAACCTCTCATTATATTTTCTCTGTGTCCTTTAGTCCAGCTCATTTTTCTCAAACCACTCACCCTCCACGAAGGATGCTGTCCCCTTGCTGTCCATTTCACTCCTCTCCTGGAAAACTAATCTCCTTCAGGAGGGCTTTTAAAAAAATTATTTAAAAATTTTTTAAATTTATTTATTTTTAATTGAAGGATAATTGCTTTACAATACTGTGTTGGTTTTTGTCTCAGAAGGGGTTTAGAGTGACAAAAACCTTAGGGCAGGCATTACGCAAAAAATACCACAAGTTTTCTCATTTAATCCTCATATGAATCTAAGAATTAGAAATCATCCCTATTTTTACATTTGGAAAGCTGAAGCTAAGTAACTTGCCCAAGGATTTTAATCCAAATCCTTCTTCTATCTCCAAAGCCACACTCCTAACCATTCTACTTCACTGTCTCAGGAGATCTGACTCAGAAATGTGGAAGAGGAAGTTTCCTTAACCCTGCGGAAAACAAGAAGAGCACAAAGATCTCTGCATAGTTTTATTTTTTAAACAGGGTCCTTCGCAGATGCTAACATCCTTCTCGCCAAAGCCCAAGAGGGAACAGGATTTCCAGCAGCATCTCCACCTGGAGGGCTCCACCTGGCTCAGCAGCTCGGCCTCGGAGCAGACAGCATGCCTCCCCAGCAGGAATGGATACAAAAGCACGGGAGGAAGGCTGCGTCTCGTACACAGAATGCCAACGAGGAACAGGTGGTTAAGAGAGCCCTGTCCCCACGGGAGGCCATCAGTCCACTCTCCGGGACCTCTGCGGTGCTGGCAGCGTGCCTTCCAGTGTGGGGTCAGGGGCGTGGCCCACCTCAAAAGATTTCCAGATCCGATTTTAAAAGCTCTTATTACGCGACAAGGCAGTAACAGTCCGGGGCGAGCAATGACTCCTCAGGAAGAGCCACGCCTCTATCCCACCGCAGCTAACTCGGAGGGGGCACGTCGGTGGCGACAAGAAAAGGTGCTTTTCCGTGGTGCCCATCAGAAGGTAGAAAGAGCCGCCGCCCCCTTCCTCCACTGAGCGGCTGCAAGTCCGTTTTTTTTTTTTTTCTTGTCTGTGTGACAGTAAAAGGAGGCGGGTACCCCAAGGTCCCCGAGGGCCTCACGGCGCACCTCTTAGCGTTTCCTTCCAAGGTCTGAGGCTGAGAGGCTGACCCTGTCCATCTACCCTCAGCCCCAAGCCCCCTCTGCCGCTCGGCACCTCTCTTTCCCCGCCGGTCGCTCTCACTCCCACCTCGTTTCCCCACCCCTCAGCGCGCCAGACCTCTCGCAGACCTTCTTCCCCATGCCCTCATCTCTCTTCCCTCCCCGTTCGGCCCCCGGGCCTTTCAGCCCCACGCTGCCCGGCCCCTGGGACCTTGAGCGTCACGTCGCACAGCTTGCCCTGCCGCCGGATCTCCTCCATGACGCCGTAGCCGCGACTAGGCAACTCGGACACAGAGAAGTGCACCAGGTCCTCCAGCTCCTCCGCGCCGTCCTCCACCATCTTCCCCAGCCGCCGAGACTGCGCAGGCCTGGCTGTGCTGGCTCGGAACTAAACTGGGCGGGGCAAGGGCGCGGGCGGGCGGACGGCCGCCCGAGGCGCTGGGCCGGCGTCGAATGGGCCTGCGCGGCCGCCGTCGAATGGGCCTGCGCGGCCGCCGTAGTCTAACCTGCTCTGCGCCGGAAGCCGAGCCTCGCAGTTTCCTAGGTCTTGCGGCTCCCTTCCCCAGCTACCTCGACCCTGGCTTCGTGCCTGCAGCTCCCGCAGTCTTTCTGGAGTAATCGGTCCCATCGCTCGTCCTCCTCTTTCGGCCCTGACCTTATTCATATCGCAACAGAGGACCGCGGACTTCGTTTCCGCCACCACCTCGTACTTCCGGAATAGCCAGAAGCGGCCCGTTGCCACGGCGACCGTATACACAGGCTGACAGCAGCGCTGCCGGTATTCCGTAGCTGCTAATGCAGCGGTCCGGCTGGGAGAGGGCTCCTGCCTCCCGAGCGGTGAGCAGGGGTCACGCGCGCTCGGGATGGGGAGAAGGGAGGCTGGAAAGGGGGTTGTCCGCCCGCTGACGGACAGCTGCTGGAATCTGAAGACCGCTCCTCGTGGGAGTTCCCAGGCTTGGCTCACTGGTCTCCTCCACCGGGCTGAGGAGGGTGCGGTGTCGAGGGGATTCTTTTATCCTTTTTGCCGCTTAGGGCCTTCGGATATAATATTCCCTGGTTTTACGAAGGTTCTGCGTCGCGCCTGAGGTTCAGGGACCTCTGCTCTTCTGGACCCTTTTTTATTCGTCGGTTTTCTAACTCCGGAAGCCTGGCGGCTGCAGTCTATGGGGTGGCAAAGAGTCGTACACGACTAAGCGACTGAACTGACTTACTATAGAGAGCTTCGGGATTACCAGTCCGGACCTTTTGCTTTATAGATACAGAGACCGCTCCAGAGAGACACAGAAATGGTCCCAAGGCTCATTGCCTCCCAGACTCCACACACAGGTCCATTCCGTTGGGTTAGAAAAAGGAGAAAGGCCAGTTCGGCTTAGGTCCGCGTTTGGGGACCTAAGATGCTGCTGCCTTTTTGGTGGCTGTGATTGTTCTCCTTGAGAGTCTGTTCTGGACAGGAGCGCTGGAAGACAGGAACCCGCCTGAACCTCTCCTTTCCTCCAGTTTTTAGGGATGCTGAGTGGCAGTCTGTTCATTCTCACCCCTAAAACAAATGAGGAAACTGTGAGCCTCTAAGCAGAGAGGGCTCCTGGTGACTACTCAGAGGTTCGCTTATTTACACCAGAGATATCTTAAGGGTGGCATCCATGAGGGAGAGGCATTCCCCACAAGATCCTAGAGAGAAGGACCCTACTAAAAGGGGGAGCGTGGTGAGGAGCTGAGATGGCTTTTTCCAAATGGTGCCTGGAAACCTAGTGTCCTCCTGGAAGGGCTGTGGGCTCAGGGGTTGGTGGTGATGAGGGGAGGGAGTGACATCTTGTGCCCTTGGGGACTCTCTCAGTAGTGACTGAAGATGATGGACCCACACATGGAGATTCAGCCACGCTCTGACTTCCAGCCATGACCACCACCATCACCAGTCACCATTTCTTAAGCACCTGCTCTGTGCTTGGCACTATTCTGGACTTAGAGGGGGGATTCAAATGAGATAAAAGGCACCATCCAGTCCTTCAAGCAGCTTGTCATTTAATTTGGGAGCTGCAACTGTCTCAAATGATGTGGTCTAAGAACAGTAACAAGCATTATTTCAGTAAGTGCAAGATGGCATGCATGGGGTCCCTAAATGTCTGGTGTTTGAGGGGCTGCTGGCTAGTGGACACAAAGGAGGCATGCAGTTAATACGAAGGTTTGTCTGAGGAGAATATGGCTCCTGGCATGCCTGGAGCAATGGCGCGAGCATGGGGAGAATTGGGCAGCACAGACAGAATGGCTGCATGCCATGGTGGCAAATTCCTGGGCAGAAAGGGGGCAGGCTCTGAGGGGAGGGTGATGCTTGGAGCTGGCCTGTGCTGCTCCTGGGCTGTCCGTGGGTAGGGGCTGCCAGGAGGGAGTTTTAGGCACCTGCCCCAGAACATGCTCCTTTTCAGAGGGCACCCTGGACAGCATCTTAACTTCCCTGAGCAGGAGGATGGGCCCTCAGACCGGTATGGGGAACCTCAGAGAGTGACGCTGCTTGCCCAGGTTAGCACACCTCCCTCCACTCTCCACTGTCCCAATAGCCTAGATCAAAGTGAACCTGGAGATGAGATAATCTCTTCAGTTTTCTCAATTCGGCAGTCCTGGTAGAGCTACTTGGGACTTTTTATTTCTAGAGCTCAATCTTAAAAAAAAAATTTGTAGACCTGAAATGGGACAAGGCATGATCCTTACCTGAATACCTTTCACATTCATTTTCTAAAAACGGAAAGATTTTTAGCTTTCCTTAGAGTTTTTTGACATTTTCTCTCAGTACTTCATCTTTTGTCATCAGTGTATAAGAGGCATCTAAAGATCTGATTACATTTTAAGTTCCCCCTTAAAGCAGTAAAAGTCAGTGTGATTACTTCTATTTAATAACTTTCTTTGCTTCTCCACTCTTGAATCAATGTTAGAACCAGAATTTACTAGGTGATAGTATTAAATATATTTACACATACTTTCTCAGGAGAGTCTAGTGTGATTTGACCAATGAGACTAGTACCCAATAAAATGTGAGATTTCTTAGTTATCATTTGGAGGGTGGTACAATTCGGTTTTTTAAAATGTTTGTGAAATACTTTAGTCATACAGGATATTAGAGATCTAATTGACAACAGCCCCTTTTCTAGCATCTCTGCTAATTGGTGTCTTGCTTGACTATTTAAGATGTTTATAGTCCTTATTTTAGTCTTTTCCACTATAGGAAAATTCTGCATAATAATGTTATTTACCTAAATTTCCTTCCCTGTCACTTACAGCTTTAAGCCTTCATCCTATTTGATGGAACTACATCCAGTGTGTAACATTTTATTACAAATCGTAATCATTCATGATAGTATAAATGAAGGAATACAAACATATGTGTGTCTACCCGAAAATGATGAGAATGCACATAATTAGGTTTTAAGAGAGGCAGAGGAGGTAGGGGACTGATTTTTCTCTCAATGGAGTGGTGGAGAAGAAAGAATATTTGATTGCAGGCTCCATTAAATATATTTCCAGGAAATCTTTTTTCTGATCTATGTTAGTCTAATGGAGGTAGAGGAAGAGGTGCTACATCTCAGGTAAGGTATGTTAATGAAAAAAAAGAAACTAATTCTAGTGCATTTCATAGTATTTTAAGAGGAAAGTACAATGAAGAAGGCAAAGTGTAGGCGGACTCTGATAGGGAACATTTCTAGAATCCACATCTAAATTTAGGCCACTGAAGGGAGCATTCTTTTTGTTTTGTATTTTGGTCTCTTCGGGGGTTGGTGGAGAACGGTGAGGCACCTGATCAAGTTGGAAGTACACAGACTTGTTGAGCAGGATCCTGTGGGCAGAGCCCTGAGATGCTAGGGGGCAAAAGGGAAGGCTGGCCCAGTGAGATAGGAAAACATGGAGCATACATCAAGCTTTCTGGTCTTGTTGACCAGTGACATCTCCCTTCTAATGGTTGCTTGAGGATGACTACTGAATATGTTGCTGTTTTCTTCTTTTTAGCTAAAATGGGTTCTAGGAAAAAAGTTCACGCGTTTGTCCGTGTCAGACCCACTGATGACTTTGCTCATGAAATGATCAAATACAGAGATGACAACAAAGTAAGTACTGTTGTGTCTGCCTTCACCTGCCTGAGAATCTCTTGGTGCTTTCTCACTACACTGTTTTCAAACCACCTTGTAAGGACCAGGACAGAACTGGTAAAAGTTCAGATGGAATCTAGAGTCCTCAAGTCCAGAGCACTCCCCCCACCAATGCTGTCGATGAGGACGCTCATGAAACTCCCATTTTTATTGCCTTTTTGGTTAATAGTTTACCTTTATCCTTGTATCTGACACTGGAAGGTGACATTTGTCCACACTCATAAAACTTTCTGGTGATCAGATCTCCCACTGTACAGATCTCCCAGGGAGTACAGTAGGAATGTCTTCAGTTGATTATTGTTAAACTTAACCAAAGAGTGGGAGAAACTCTTACGGCGAGAACTGGAAAGATCTATCCCTCCCCATGTCCTCACCAATGTCTGAGGACTATTCTGAAGCCTGAGACAGATTTAGCACACCTTGAGAGTTATGGAATGTTTTTATTCAGCAAACATTTGTAGATCTACTATGGGCAGCATGGAGACATTGTTCAAGGGAGCAATTCAAAGGTCAGCTTTTCAAGCTTCTAAAATCCTAGCAGTCAGAAAGAAACTCAGGTGCAACCCTGTGAAGTGCACCCTGCTGGACGTGGATTCAGTGACCCTGAAGCACAGAACATTTAACATATGAGTGGACCAAGCCCTGCTCTGTTGATCTTATTTTTTCTTCATGTGGCTGTGTCTTGGCTTCTGGACTAAGGCAGCCAGTGTAAGAGTCCAGTGAGAGTCCATTTACATCAGAAGTCCTCATTTCAAAGATTGGAATCTACCAGTAGCCTAACCCAATACATTTCTAAACCAGCTGCTGCCACAGAGGCTTGCCACAGAGAGGTCTAAAAATCTAAAAATGAAATTTATAGAAATCTTTGCATGTGAAAACGTGCTGATTACAAGTCAGCAGGCACGCTTGATTTAGTGCCAGTGAGTTGCTATGTCGGAATAGTCCAGTGCCTTTCCTGTGGCCATCATTTCTTCACTGCTCACTGTGACCCACAGTGTGTGAGGGAGTAGTCGCTCGCCACAACGCTGAGGGAGGTCTTTCCTCCAGTCACCAAGGAGCTAGGGCTCTAGCCCAGGCCTCCATTGCCAAGCGCACTGTTCTCTCCGGCTGTTTCAAGGCATTCCTGTGCTTATTGGACTTACCTAAAAGTTGTTTAATGAGAATGTAATATAGTGCTTCACCCCATATCACAGATGAGGGAACCAAGACAGACCGCCCCCTGTCCACGAGGGTGAGATGTGCTGGAACCAGCACATGCTCCCTTCTCCTGCTCCTTCCACCCTGAGGGTCTGTGGCCTCCCCGAAGTGGCTCCCTTCCCCTCATCCTGAAGGTCATCCAGGATACGTACAAGTCCCTGTTCTTCCTCAGGTTCACCTCCTGTTTCCTCCAGGTCAGGCCTTGGCTGCCATTGACTTTCTTATACCAGTTTCTTAACACGTCTTCGTTTCTTCCTAGACCATTGATATTCACTTAAAAAAAGATACTCGGAGGGGAGTTGTCAATAACCAGCAGACAGACTGGTCATTCAAACTGGACAGAGTTCTCCATGATGCCTCCCAGGACTTGGTTTACGAGATAGTGGCAAAGGATGTGGTTTCTCAAGCCCTCAGTGGCTTTAACGGTAATTTAGTTAATTGTTGTTTTAATGTAAGAACCTGGGGAACAGCCCCACCCAGGAAGAGGTAGAAGGATTTTATGGTGAATAAAACAAATTACAATTTCTCTTACTAACTTTTCTCTCCATATCCTTATGATGGAAAACTTTGGTGACACGGTGGTCATGGCTTGACCCATGGTCCTGGGTTCCTCCCTTCATAGGACGATTTAATGACCCTGTCTCTCTATAAGTCATAGGGATTCAACTATTATCCTGTTTCAAATTCCTTGAATATTAGTTTTGAAACAATGTCTTTAAGATAAATTTGATGGAGTCAAAACATTTTTCTCCTGGCTACCTGCTAGGAGCTATTTCTATTTATCCTACCAACACAATTAATCTGTTCCATTCCAGTATTCAGAGAAGGCAATAGCACCCCACTCCAGTACTCTTGCCTGTAAAATCCCATGTATGGAGGAGCCTGGTAGGCTGCAGTCCACGGAGTCGCAAAGAGTCGGACACGACTGAGCGACTTCACTTTCTTTCACTGTTCACTTTCATGCTTTGGAGAAGGAAATGGCAACCCAATTCTCTTGGCTGGAGAATCCCAGGGATGGCAGAGCCTGGTGGCCTGCCGTCTATGGGGTTGCACAGAGTCGGACACGACTGAAGTGACTTAGCAGCAGCAGCAGCAGCAGCAGCAGCAGCAGCATTCCAGTATTAGGTTATTTACATGTATCACTAAAAACTTGAGTAGAGTTTGATATTCTTAAGGTAAAAGCTTAACCAAAAAAGCCATTTAGCAAATTAAAATTTATAGGGAAATTTGTACAACTTGTTCAGTCTAACGTTTTAAAATCCTTGGAAAAAACACATCACAGTCTGTAGACTGTCTGGTGGCTCCTGACTAGCATGTTCCCCGTTTGCAAGTTTTAGGTCTTCTGTTTAAAAGTCAGTTGAGCACAGAAGCCCGAACATTGTAGCCTGTGTGTGATATATAGGTGTGGTCCTCATTCGTCCTGAGGGGATGTGGCCCTGAGGAAGTAGAGGCAGAGGGGCTAAGGCCCAGGGAGGCTAAGAGTCATGGGCTCTGGGTGCTATGGAGCCACAAATGGGCTCTGAGTCCCAGCTAAACTGATTCCTTCCTGCACACTGCTGCAGGATTATAGATAACTGTTTCTGACTCCAGTTCGGATGCTGAATTCAGGCCTCTTGTGTTAAAACCTACCAATCCCAGGAACTAGAGCATCTATGTGGAAAAGGCGGACACTGATTTCCACCACCCAGTGCTGCCTGGGCATTTCTGCTGTGTGAATACCTACAGAAGCAGCCTTTGGGTTGGGTCTGGTTCAGGCTGCCCAAGTCAGGAGGAGGAGCAGATGGGAACTGGAGCCCAAGGTGACTGGTTTGTGTCCCAGGGCCTGGTGGTGATGGTACGCCTAAAGCACAAGTGAGGTGCAAGTGAATGTCTCTCCAGAAAGGGCACTGGGACAGATCAGGACCTAGTCACAGTATTCGGTTTCTGAAAGTGGCCTGGGACCAACTTTAGCCTTGTGGGAATGTGCTGCTACAAAGAATTCTCAGTAACAGATGCCCTTCCCACTCCCATCTCTTCCTGGGGATTTTGAAAGCTCTTCTTTCTCTCTGTCTGGGCAGCCTCATGGGGAGACCTAGCCCTGAGACCCTGGCTGCCCATGGTCTTGCTGAAGAAGGGCTGAGTTCAATGCTCTCATCACCCTCATCTTGCTAGGAAAATTCCCAGGTCCTCTGTAACCTGGAATTCCTTGCTCTCCTCAGAAGCCCTAGGATCAGATCCCCTCTTGGAAGGGGAAGCAGTAGAGCCCTCCATGGACCACAGATTCAGAGCAGCTGTCTGTGTTTGACCCTTTACATCCTGTTTCCCTGCTCAGCCACTCACCCTGCATGGCAGGAATTCCCGATGTCCTTAGCTGCTCCTGATGGCCACCTTCACACCAGGGTTCTGGCTGGCGCTGGGCATCCTGGGAGAGGGAAAAGCTGTCCTTAGATCTGTTTTCCTGGATGTCACCAAAATGTGTTTTGAAATGTTTGCAGGCACCATCATGTGTTATGGGCAGACAGGAGCTGGCAAGACGTATACCATGACAGGGGCAACTGAGAATTACAGCACCGAGGGATCCTCCCTCGTGCCCTACAGCAGGTAGAGCGTGGGCCGGTGGGCGGGATGGCACACAGAAGCTGCCCCTCCCAGGCTAGCTCCTGGAGCCAGTGGGATCCAGGCCTCCAAGGAGCTGCAGCCTGTAGGGGAGACAGGTTATGCATGGTGGAGTGTGTGTGTGTGTGTGTGTAACTGACTCTGACTGACTCCCATGCTAAGCTTGTTTCCCATTTGGTAAAGAGTGAGTCGGATGTGCAGACTGGCTTCTTGCTGCTCAGTTGGCCTGTGGCCCTGTAACAGAGGGTACGGAGGACCTAGTTCTGTTCCTTCCTGGCTTTAATGAGGGGGAGGGACCATTGCAGAGCTTCCTTACTGGCCTGCTCTGGCTTCTTCCACCACCATCACCCCAGAAAGAGCAAAGGGAAGGAGCAGGGCATGACATGAGCTTTTAGGACTGAGCCAGCTCTGGGGGTCTGAGAAGTATGACTGAAGACAGGACAGGAGGGCCTTCCTTTGGAGTCTGCTAGCCTGTGTTCTTGGAGAAGGCAATGGCACCCCACTCCAGGACTCTTGCCTGGAAAATCCCATGGACGGAGGAGCCCAGTAGGCTGCAGTCCATGGGGTCGCTAAGAGTTGGACACGAGTGAACAACTTCACTTTTCATTTTCATGCTTTGGAGAAGGAAATGGCAACCCACTCCAGTGTTCTTGCCTGGAGAATCCCAGGGACAGGGGAGCCTGGTGGGCTGCCATCTATGGGGTCGCACAGAGCTGGACATGACTGAAGCGACTTAGCAGCAGCAGCAGCCTGTGTTCTGAGAGGACCCTCGTTTTGGAAGTGGGAGGCAGAGGATTTTTCCCTAAAAAGAAACTTGAGGTTTTATAGCCCTGTCCAGTAGGAAGCGAAGTTGCCCCTCTTGTGCATGACCATCCGTGCTATAATTTTTTGAAGCAATATCCTTAACATCCCACTGTCAATGCCTCAGCATCTTAGACCTTATTTTAGCTTCCTCTTATTTACTTTATTCAGTAGGCAGTGAGGGTCTCAAAAATCTTTCTCTTCATCAGATGTTTGGTCTCCTTGTAAATCTTTGGGTTTTTGAGGTTGAACATGGAGCTTTACTCCATCAATAACATGATTTTCCTGTTGTGGTGCATTGTGAAGTTCTCCTGAAGAAAAGTGAATCCAACCCATACCTTTGTGAAAGCCAGTCTCTTCGTCAAAAGGAACAGTGCACTTTCTTACATGGCCAACTTGTGCAAAGTGTTCTCTCAGCTCACTTGAGGCCACCGTCCCTGGAATTTTTCTGACAAACACAGCTGGTCAGCTGATATCTGTACGCAGCACCATAGCGCCCCTCGCTGCCGAAGCTGCCATCTTTAGCATCTTAGACCTTGATAATCTAGCTTGGTGCTGCCCAACAGAAATTTAATGTAACTCACATATGCAGTTTTAGGTTTTCCAGTAGCCACATTTTAAAAAGTAAAGCAAGTGAAATGAACTGTGGCTTAGCTGGTAAAGAATCCACCTGCAATGCGGGAGACCTGGGTTCGATCCCTGGGTTGGCAAGATCCCCTGGAGAATGGAAAGGCTACCCACTCCAGTATTCTGGCCTAGAGAATTGCATGGAATGTATAGTCTATGGGGTCGCAGAGTCAGACATGACTGAGCAACTTTCACTTAAATGATACATAATATATAATAATATATTTAACTCAGTATAGCCAAAATATCATTTCCATATGTAATCAATGTGAAAATTATTGAGATATTTAACTTTCTTTTTCCTTACACTAAGTCTTTGAAATGTATTTTACATGGGCTTCCCAGGTAGCTCAATGGTAAAGTGCACCCCTGCAAATGCAGGAGATCCAGGTTCGATCCCTGGGTTGGGAAGATCCCCTGGAGAAAAAAATGGCACCTGACTCTAGTATTCTTGCCTGGAAAATTCCACGGACATAGGAGCCTGGCAGGCTACAGTCCATGGGGTCGCAGAGTCAGACATGACTTAGCGACTAAACAACAACAATGTATTTTATACTTACAGCCCATTTCATCCTTTTTGGCTGCATTGCACAGCATGTGGGATATCAGTTCCCTAACCAGGATCGAACCCATACTCCTTGCATTGGAAGCATGGAGCCTTAAGCACTGGACCACCAGGGATGTCCCCACTTCAATTTAGACCCTAAATAGTCATCAGAAATAGTTTCTCTGTATTTATATTTCATGCAGTTGACAGTTGAAAGGGTGGACTCATAAATGCAAATTATTCCAAACATACTTAAAAGTTCACCAGTAACTGAATTTAATCAGTTTTAATTATTTAATTAAAGTTAAATAAAATTCAGTTCCTCATTTGCGTGAGCCACATTTCAAGTGCTGAGCAGCCACCTGTAGTTAGTGTCTGGCATGTGGCACAGCACAGATCTAGCCTGTTAGGATAAGGGGGGGACTCCAGGGATCATCCAGCCCAGCTCCCCATTTAACAAATAAGAAAGTTAAGGTCCAGAGACGGGGAAAAGACCAGCCCAAAGTCACCTGCTGATAAGCACTGGGGAGGGTAGCAGGAGTTGAAAAGGCTGAGTTCTGGTTTGGCTTTTCCCTATTAGCTGAGCCACCACAGATGGGTGTGGCCCCTGCCCTGCGTCAGCAGCAGTGGAGCCTGGAGGAGAGAGTCAAATGATGGGTGTGAAAGACGCTTCTGCGTGGTAAAACTCCACAAAACGACATTTTCACTTCACAGTCTTTTCCGTTCATCATGCCTCTACTTCTTGAGACTGTATAATTATTAGCCAATCTGTAAGTCGGGCCTCAAAAAACTACAAGATGATGGTGAATATCACCCGATGAACCACTAGCTGTTGATGATGACCATCACAGTAACTAATCCTGGCTGGTCGTTGGAGTTCTGCTGTTGGTACTGCTGTCCAATCTCCCATCTAGGTTTTTAAGATGATTGAAGAACGTCCCACACATGCCATTACTGTGCGCGTTTCCTACCTGGAAATCTATAACGAGAGCCTGTTTGATCTCCTGTCCACCCTGCCTTATGTTGGACCCTCGGTCACACCCATGACCATCGTGGAGAATCCTCAAGGGGTCTTCATTAAGGGCTTGTCGGTCCACCTCACAAGTCAGGAGGAGGATGCATTCAGCCTCCTCTTTGAGGTGAGATGAGGACCACAGTTGCCTTCTTCCTAGCCTTTTCTTTCTCCCTTCTTTCCTTTTGTTCCCCTTTTCCTCTCTCCTTCTTAGTTTCTTACTTTGATAACCAGAATTAAAATTAATATATACTTGTTTAGCAAGTTCAAATAATAATGAAAAAATATAGAAGCAAAAAGGAATTCACGTATCTGTTTTCTACATATGGCAATAATAATGTGTGTATATATAATATTTATTTATTTATTTATTTATTTGGCTGCACCAGGTGTTAGTTGCAGAATATAGGATCTTTAGTTGTGGCATGTGGGATCTAGTTCCCTGACTAGGAATCAAACCCTGGGCCTCTGCATTGGGAGCGCAGAGTCCTAACCACTGGCTTACCAGGGAAGTCCCAATAATGTATATTTTGGCTTAATAAATTTGACTCCTAGTATTTTTTCTCTTTTTTTCTTTATTTAGTTGAAACTGTCCTTTAAAAAGTTAACCATGGGCATTTGTGATATAGAAAAAAAATTAATGTCCTTGAAATATAAAGGCTCTTATAAATCAATAAAAAAATATTCCCTGGGATGTGTTATTTCTTTTAAAATCATATAGATTAAAATTCTTATGCATTGCTGGTGACCTATGAAGTGCTGTAGCCATTTTGGCAGTTTCCTAAAAAGTTAAACATTAATTTTTTCATAAGACCTAGCAATTCTGCTCCTAGAGATCTACCCAAGAGAAATTAAAATCTATGTGCACACAAAGACTTGTACACATATATTCATAAGAAGTTATTCATAATAGCCACAGACCAGAAATAACCAAAATATTCATCAACTGGAGGGTGGATAAGCAAAATATGGTACATCCAAACAACAGAAAACTGGTGATAAAAAAGAAATGGAACATTGGTACGTGCTATGACAGGGATGAAATTCCTCCTTCCTCCCCGGAAAAATGCTAAGCAAAAGAAATTTTAAAAGGTCACCTAATGTATGACTCCATTCATTTGAAATGTCCTGATAGCCACATCTATAGAGACAAAAGCATTGCTGGGGAAGGGAAGCAGGAAGTGACTGCAAATAGGCCTGAGAAAACTTTTTTGGAGTGATACAACATTTTAAAAATAGAATTGTGGTGATAGTGACACAACCCTGTAATTTTACGGATTCAAAAAATCACTGAACTATAATACTTAAAATGGTGAATCTTAGGGTATTTAAAATAAATGTCAAATAAGTTTTTTTAAAAGTCACTTAGGTGTCCTCAGAGGTAATTTAAACACAGATCCCTTGCATGTACACAGAAGAAAGAGCCTGCCAGGAGGCAGCAAAAACACATTCTCATCTTGTTGCTGCTCCTAACATTTCACCACAAACAATGATGTTTGCCGAAAGTGTCTTGGCTTAAGGTTAAAGAAGGTCCAAGTTTGTGAAGAGTTTATCATGAATAAGTATTTATTCATATCCGTAGAAGTAACTGGGCTTCCCAAAGAATCCGCCTGCTAATACAGGAGACGCGGGTTCAATCCCTGGGTCTGGAAGATCCCCTGGAGGAGGAGGAGATGGCAACCCACTCCAGTATTCTTGCTGGAGAAGGCCATGGACAGAGAAGTCTGGTGGGCTACAGTCCATGGGGTCGCAAAGAGTCAGACAAAACTGAGCAACTAACACTGGAGGCAAGCACTCTCCTGACTTGTAATATTTCCTTGGTCTTCATTAGGGCTTAACCACCTGTAGCGTAACACTTATATCTCCTCAAATAGTATAAGTTAACCTTTTTGGAAATTTATATAAAAGGAAATCATGCAGGAGAATTGTCTTATTTCTTTTACCTACTGTTTATGTGCAGTTCATCTGGTATTGTTATGTTTTTCACTCTTATCATATTACATTGTATGAGTATACTACCGTTTAGTTATCCATTCTGCTTCAGATGGACAGTTTGGTTTTACTGATCTGGGGATATATCCGACAACGGCACTATGTGTTTACTGACCTAGAACTAGGGACGTTCTTGTACGTATATCTGATGCACATAAGCATGAATTTCTCTAGGTAAAGCCAAGAATTGTAATTGCTAGGTCACAGAAGAGGATGTGTCTTAAGCTTTCTTAAACGATACCAATAATGGCATACTCCCTCAACAGGTTGTCAGGATTCCCATTATTCTGATCCTAACATTTTGACCAGTCTGGCTGGTGTATAGTGTTTCCCATTATGGCCCTACTCATTGGGTTTTATTTCCCTGATTACCAGTGAGATTAGGGACCTCGTTATGTGTTTATTGACCATTTGGATTTCCCTGTTCATGTCTTTTGATTATTATCTTTACAGATGTCTTTTTTCCCTCTCATTTGTATACATTTATAAATTCTGAAAACTAGTTCTTTTCTCAGTTGTATGTATTCTAGCTGTTTTCTATCTCCCGTGACTTGTCTTTTTTTCTTGATATGTCAATTTGATGAACAAATATGCTTGATTTTAGGTTAGTTGAATGTGACAATGAGACCTTGGGGATGTAGCCTGGAAGCCTGCCAGGCCTCCTGCACAGCCCAGGGCCTCCCCTCCTCTTTAGGTGCCCCAGTCTCTGCAGGGGAAGGCAGTATCACTGATTTGGGGTTTCTTCATAGCACTTCTCAGGGTCCTTTAAGGAGACAGGAGTCCCTCCTGTACAAATCTTTTTCTCTAGGTACAGACATTTCTACCTGTCTCCTTTTAAGTATATTCTGGTCATAGTGCCTAATTCTATGAATTAGAGGCAAAGGCTGTCTCTTTAAAGACACAAATTACTGATTTTTTTCCTGATCTTTAAATGTAATTCATGTTCACTTTAAAATATGGAAGCATAATCTGTATATATAAAAGATCCACCTATAAACTCCAACCTAAAAGTGATCATTATTAACATCTTGGTAGCACCATCTGTTTGTTCTTTTTTCTATGAATGCTTATGCATTCCTCAGATTGTACCATCATACGATTTTGTCCTTTGTTTTGTTAATGAGGTGTATTACACTGATTGATTTGTGTATGTCAAACCATCCTTGCATCCGGAGTAAATTCCATTTGGCTGTGGTGGATAGTCCTTTTACTGTGCTGTTGAAGGCAGTTTGCTCCGATTTTTTGATTCCGCATTATTGTTATCAAAAGCTATTTGTCAGCATTCTTCTGGCCACATAACATTGTTCTCCAGACAGATCATTCCTGAATTGCTGGATATGTAGGTTGGCTGTGACTCAATATCTATGAATATTTTTTAGGCTCATAGTTTCTGTTGCCACTTTGCTTTTCAGAAAGCTATTATACAAATTCACATGTCGCTAGCAGTGAGTGAAAATATAGGACTCCAATTTGTCTTCTGTTCTACTAGTTTATAAATCAGATTTCCCTGGAAGGCCTGACCGAGGGCTGTGATGTAAAGATCATTTCTGTATAGTTAAAAAATGACTCAAATGCCTTGTTATTTCAGTATGTCAAAACGTCTACATGGTTTCTCTCTTCTTCAGGGAGAGACCAACAGGATTATAGCCTCCCACACAATGAACAAGAACTCATCCAGGTCACACTGCATTTTCACCATCTATGTGGAGGTAAGTACAAGCTCTTTGAATAGCTTGGGAAGGGAGGTCGATTCCCATGGGGCCTGTTCAGTAAGAAGCTTCTCACTGAGACAGCCTAACCTTTGTTTCGGGTGTTTCACAGGCCCGTTCACGGACCTTATCAGATGAAAAGTACGTCACTTCCAAAATTAACTTGGTGGATCTGGCAGGCTCGGAGAGGCTGGGGAAGTCTAGGGTAAGTGGGGGAGCATGAAGTTCCTCCTCAACAAGCCATGGCCCTGATTCCAGCTTAGTGCTGTGCGCGTGGACTGTCCCTCCCTGGGCATTCATGAGCATCTTTCCTAGCTAGGCGCCGTTCAGCTTGCGGGGAGGGAACTAGCAGAGGTTAAACAGCTGCATCAGAGAGGCAGTTCCTACTTGGCAGGACTGTTGTAAACGCTAAATGAGATGATGGCTCCTAAATTCTTAGCAAAGTGCCTGGCAGTCAGTGCTCCAAGCTCATATTAGCATTTCTCTGTGCATGAGTGTTCATATGATGAATATTTGCATGAATTTTTTATCTCACATACATATTCATATGAGTATTAGCATAAGCATTCAGAAGAGCATTCAGATGAATGTTTGTATTGGTGTGTTGAATGAATGTTTGTATATTCCCAGGATTATTTGCTCAAATATCTGCACAAATATTCCCCTGTGTGTTCATAACAGTGTGACTCTTAAGGGAATATTCATATGAATATTCACACAAGTATTCATATTCATATGAGCATTCACTCATATGAATATCTGCATCAGCGTTCCTGGGAGTGTTCTTATTAGCCCAACATGGAATATAAGACAGAAGGAAAAGACCCTGCTTCTGGGCAGGAGGCTCTGGCCTGGCCACAGACCTGCAGTGTTTTTTGTGGGGCAGCCTCTCCACTTGGCCTGAAGCAGAACTGACCTTTGGTTTGTAGTCTGAGGGCCGAGTCCTGAAGGAAGCCACCTACATCAACAAGTCGCTGTCATTCCTGGAGCAGGCCATCATTGCCCTTGGGGACCAGAAGCGAGACCACATCCCTTTCCGGCAGTGCAAGCTCACCCACGCCCTCAAGGACTCGTTAGGTAAGGAGTGGCTGGTGTGCAGGGAGGAGGGACAGGACTGGCGTGTCTGCTACTGGTGGTAAGGGACTTGCTTGCTCCCGGTGGCAGGGACTTGCCTGCAGCCTTTTCAAAGTGACCTCAAACACACCTGGAAAGGCAAAATCAAGCACAGTGCCCTCTCGTGTCCCCCATGCCATTCTGCTCCTTCCTCAGGGGCTTTGCCTAAGCTTTGCCTTTACCGGGGGCACCCTCTCATGTCCTGCCATCCCTGAACCAGCTGGCAGAATCCTTCATCACCTTGAAGCCCCAGGTGGAGGGCCTCTCCTATGAGGTCTTCCCTTTCCTTCAGCCTCCCTGATTGAGGAGCAGGGGCTGTCTTGTCATCCTGTGTTCCCAAGCTTTTGCGTTGGGCCTGAAGGTGGGTGTGTGATTATTAACTGTGTGCCCCCCATAAGCAAAGCCCTGGCCACAGGCCTCTGCCCTGCCCCCCCCCCCCCACCTCGCCTCTGCCTTCCCCCCAGCTCCTCTTTTAGGTGCGTTTGGCGGCCTCTCCCTCTTCTCTCCTTCTTCCCCCTGCCTCCCAGGCTTGTGCATGCTTTCCTGTGTCTCCTCTGGCCCTCAGTCGGGTCAGGCTGCTAGAACAAAATAATACGGACTGAGGGCTTACACTATGCAGACATCTGTTTCTCACCCTCCTGGAGGCTGGAAGTCTCAGATCAAGGTTCAGCAGGAATGGTTCCTGGTGAACACTGTCTTCCTGGCCTGTAGATGGCCACTTTCTCCTTGTGTCTTTACATGACCAAGAGAGAGAGAAAGGAAAGAGAAAGATCACAAAGAGACAGAGCTCTGGTCTTTCTCTCTCTTCTTTTAAGGGCGCTGATCCTATTATGGGGCTCCACCCTCATGACCTCATCTAAACTTAATCACTTCCTACAGGCCCCACCTCCAGATGCCATCATCTTGGGCACTAGGACTTCAACATAGGAAGTTTGAGGGGACACAAGTGCTCAGATAACAGATCACTGCCACCAGCCTCAAAGGAATGTCTTGGCAGAAAACCCACATGGTTCATGGACCTTCTGTGTCTTGCTTTCTGCAGGGGGAAATTGCAACATGGTCCTCGTGACAAACATCTATGGAGAAGCTGCTCAGTTAGAAGAGACGGTACGTAAGGACAGTCAGTGCAGCCAGATTAGCATCCATCCTCAGGCATGCCGGAGTGGGTAAACGGACTCAGTAGCCACAGCCATGGTCAAGAGTGGACGGATCCAGGGGATGAGTCTGAGCCAAAAGGGCTCCAGCCGGGATCCAGATACCAAGTCCCAAGGGGCAGAAGCTGTGTCAAGGGGGAGGCAAGGCAGGGGGCAAGCTCAGTGTGGGAGCCGCTGTGAGGAGACGAGGCTATGCATCAGCTGGGTAGGGCAAGCACTGTGTTTTCTGACCCACGCAGCGGGAGGCTCAGGAAAGCGGAAGGAGAAGGTGAGTGGCTGCAGGGGCCCTGGTGGCCTGCTAGGGCCTTGGCTGTTCTCCTGAAGGTGGCAGGGGTTGTCACGGGGTTTTAGTAAAAGAGGGTTGTGACCAGACTCGTGACTCAGGGAGATGAACCCAGTAGCAGGAAACAGGTGATCTGAGGAGGCAAGAGGCTTACGAGAACCAGAGGCAGGAATACGAGCTGAGCTAGTAACACATCAGAGTCCACATAGCTGAGGCTCCCTGCCTCTCCTCCCAACTCATCGTAAGTGAGATAGGACTGGAAATCTCTCCATAGACATTTGGCTCAAATGTGGATGGCTCAGGGCAAGTTTCAGTCACATGCAGAATCCACTCGGTGAAACAGGTCAGACACTGCAGGGCGAGACGCTCCTGCAGGGCCTCCCAGCTCTGTGCATTGGCGACCGTCCCAGCTTCCAGGGGGAGTTCTCTTGCTGCACACTCAGCGTCCTGGGACATGGGAAGCCAGGGAGGGGAGCTCCAGCTGACGTGCAGGCAGCATCCCCAGAGGAAGGCCCATGGAGATTTGTTTTCTAGTGGACTCCTTTAGACATTGTTCAGCAAATGTCTCTAGTCACAAGTAATGTGCCAAGAACATAGAAGTCTGTCTGATCTGTTTTTCAGTTGTCTTCACTGCGGTTCGCCAGCAGGATGAGGCTGGTCACCACCGAGCCTGCCATCAATGAAAAGTATGACGCTGAGGTATTAAGGACGTAGGCAGGTGTCTCCCCCTGGGGAAGATGTATGGCTTTGCTGCCCGGGTCCCATGAACCTGGCTTCCCTTTCTGCTTCCACCAAAGATACTCATGCTATCCTGAGTCAGTCACTTTCTGTTCTGGGGTAGGTTGGTGTTCAGAGTCCCTGGAGAGGCCCCTGGGGGCTGCCACCAAGGTGAAAGGGCTGGGTCAGTGCCCCACCCAAGGCATGGGGCCTCAAGGCTTCTGAGTACCCCGGGCTTCTGCATGGGAGTCCTTGGAGCTGCTTCTGAGCTCAATCCGTGTAGGCTGTCTCTCAGACTCATCTGGCTGGGTCGCTACTGAACCGCGTTCTTCCCAGCCTGAGTGATCCCTCTAGGCATACAGCTGACCAATCAGGAGGAATGCTCAGCATCAGCACTAACCAGGGAAATGCAATTTAAAACCTTAGTGGAATTCCACCTTCAGACTAGCAAAAATTAGACATTTTCTGACAATGCAAAACAGGGTGAGTATGTGCAGAACAGCAGATCTTATTTATTTCTGGTCAGAGGGTAACTGCCAACCACTTTGGAGAGCATTTTGGCAACATCTACTGAAGTAAAAATACATTTACCAATAATTTGCTTTTCCTTTAAGATGCTTATGCAATCATAGTTATTGGAGAGGAGTATATGTGTGCCCTAAACCCATGACAAATCACCTGAACTTTCCAGACTCTAAATCCTGAAGGAAAATAACAGTCCCAGGGCTTTGTGTATCTAAACCATGGTGTGGAGGTTGAGGAAGAAGTAGAGCTTAGAGCTTACCCCAAGGGCTCACTGAACCACAGGTCACTGGACCCGTTCCCAGAGTTCCTGATTGCCTCAGTCTGGAGTGGGGCTGAGGGTTCAGATTTCCCCTAAGTGTTCCCAGTGCTGCTGTTCTGGGACCTCACCTGGAGAATGACTGGCACTGTAGTTAAGAGCCCTGGCACGTGCGTTGGGCTCTCCTGTTCAGGAGCCTGTTCTCTCAGCTGTCTAGCCTCAGTGAGATACTTGTTCTTTCTAAGGGAAGAATACCAGAGTCTACCCTCAAAGAGATGTTGTGAAGAGCACGGCCACAAGTAGAAACCATTTAGCGCAGTGAAATGTGAGTCAGCAGTCCACTGGGCTCTGCAGACCAGCACGGTCACTTCTCGGTGCGCAGTCCCGTGGCATTCTCACGGATGCAGAGACTTACAGAAAGCGGTGCTGCACCGCTGATGCAATGGTGGAAAGTCAGGAACGCAACTGATAGCCTTTAACGGGAGAGTAGCTAAGCAGGTTGTGGAGGGAGGGCGCCAGAGCTTGAGCTTTGAGCATGGAAAATCTCTAGGGAGAAAACAACTTAGGGATTGAAATGGTGGCATCTATCATTCATACGAAGTATAAAGAACCTAAAAAGCAATGCTGATTATTCTTAGTGCATACGTGTGCGTGCAGCCAAAGGAAAAAATGTGTGGGAGTGAAAAGACCAAACTGGATGTCAGGGTGGGGAATGGACTCAGAGTGGGGTCCAGGGGATTCGCATTTATCTTAAATTTTTTATTTCTTTTAAAAACACAAAATAGCTGCAGCCAGTATTTAGCATGCTGTTAAAAAGTCAGATTTTAGGGTGGTCTTCCCAAAGTTTCATGGCATTATTTTCTATGCTTTTCTGTAGCTTGGAGCATTTCTTATTTATTTTTGTTATTTGGTATTCGCTTAGCTTAGGACTACTACATTACCACCTGTGAACCTGGCTGGGTGGGCAATGCACTTGATGGCAAGGACTTTCATTTTAATGTAATTCCCGTTCTGAAATTGGCACTGTTGGTCCTGGACAGCCAAGTTGCCATGTCGCCAAATGCGAATGTGTTTATAATCTTTGCGATGAGCCTTTTCCTTTCTGTGCACAAGTTCTTGAGAAAGTGGCTTCCACGGTCTCAGGGTGCAGGAATCCCATGGAGGGAGGAGCCTGGTAGGCTACAGTCCATGGGGTCGCAAAGAGTTGGACACGACTGAGCAACTTCACTTTCACTTCACTTTCACGCTCTCAGGGTGCAGCGTGGCACCTAGGAAGCCAGGGCAGCAGGTGGCCCTTTTCCTCCATCACCTGACTGGCCCAGAGGTTAATACTAGAGGGACTGGGGTCAGGGTACCAATTGGGCAGAAGGACTAGGTGGGAGGGGGCAGTGGGTCAGGGCAGGGCTGGATCAGAGGGTGGGCTGGGTGAGCAGAGGGACTGGGTGGACAGGGGGCCATGTGGGTCAGGGGCTGAGTAGACAGGGGACTGGGGGAACATAGACTGTGGGGGCAGAAGGCCTGGGGGATCAGGGATGCCTGTTGGGCAGAGACTCTGGAAGAACAAGATGTGGGCAGGGCTGTCAGATGGTCACGGAGCAGAGCCGGGCAGTAGGCCGAGGGATGAAGGGCAGGGGCCACAGGCCTGGCAGGTGTGGGTACAGAGGCAGACAGCCAGATGACAGCTCAAGGTCAGGGAGGTAGACAGGCTGGATGGTTATTAGGGGCAGCAGGGAGCTGGAAGGTAGGGGTGGGGGCAGGAGACCTCCAGTGCTGGTCTGAGCTGATGCTTATGGTCCAGAGGGTCTCAAGCTGTCTCTTATACACATCTAGTGGGGTCCAGGGGATTCGCATTTATCTTAAATTTTTTATTTCTTTTAAAAACACAAAATAGCTGCAGCCAGTATTTAGCATGCTGTTAAAAAGTCAGATTTTAGGGTGGTCTTCCCAAAGTTTCATGGCATTATTTTCTATGCTTTTCTGTAGCTTGGAGCATTTCTTATTTATTTTTGTTATTTGGTATTCGCTTAGCTTAGGACTACTACATTACCACCTGTGAACCTGGCTGGGTGGGCAATGCACTTGATGGCAAGGACTTTCATTTTAATGTAATTCCCGTTCTGAAATTGGCACTGTTGGTCCTGGACAGCCAAGTTGCCATGTCGCCAAATGCGAATGTGTTTATAATCTTTGCGATGAGCCTTTTCCTTTCTGTGCACAAGTTCTTGAGAAAGTGGCTTCCACGGTCTCAGGGTGCAGGAATCCCATGGAGGGAGGAGCCTGGTAGGCTACAGTCCATGGGGTCGCAAAGAGTTGGACACGACTGAGCAACTTCACTTTCACTTCACTTTCACGCTCTCAGGGTGCAGCGTGGCACCTAGGAAGCCAGGGCAGCAGGTGGCCCTTTTCCTCCATCACCTGACTGGCCCAGAGGTCTCAGCCTGGCTCCTCACACCACGCTGGACGGAGGAGTCATCAAGCTGGAGGTCCCCAGCAGCTCAGCCAGATTCCCTGGCTGCGTAGAGTGCATTTTTTAGAACTGAGACCCCTCAGCTGGGACAAGGGGATGAAGATGAGTAGGGGCTGGCCACCAGTCCTCTCTCACAGGACTTCCCTCAGTCACCTCATAGGAAGTCCACTGAAGGACAATCTTGAGGTTGCCCAGAGGGGCAGAGTCAGAATTTGGAGCCTGCTCGTGTGTCTTGAGTTCAGGCTTTGTGCTCTGATTTGCCAGTGAGCCACCAGGACCCCTTGCTACAGACTGGTCACTGCTTTGGTCAGCAGATGGACAGAGGACCCTGACAGGCTACAGTCCATGGGGCCGCAGAAGAGTCAGACATGACTTAGTGACCAGACGACTAAACCTGAGACCCAGCTGTCAGGGGCTCCCTCTAGTGGCCATTTTGAACAACTAAAACAAGCCTATTCACGCTGAAAGTTCTCAACATGAAGTCCTGGGCTTATATGAAAGACTCAAGGACAGTATCAGATGTAAAATGACTAAGCAATTCTGCTTCCAGAAATGTATCATTTATTCATTCAGCTAAAATTTATGGAGTACTTACTATGTGCCGGGCACTTTTCGAAGCACTTGGGACACGTCAGTGGACCAACAGAAACACGAAGCTGTCTTGAAGAGCTGACCGTTCACTAGAGATGGGAGAGACAGATGTAATAAACATAAGAAATCAGTCAGTTCTAGATTCTTCCATTTGAAACAACGTGGATGAACCTCGAGGACATCGTGCTAAGTGAAATAAGCCATATACACAAAGAAAAACAGTGCATGATCTCACTTACATGTGGAACCTAACAAGTCAAATTCACAGAAGCAGAAAACAGAGCAGTGGTTACCAGGAGTGGGAGCAGGCAGGCTGAGATAGGGCAGATGTGGGTCAAAGAGTACATATTTTTAGTCCTAAGATGAATGAGTTCCAGGGATCTAACACGTAGCATGGTGAACATAGTTAATAGTAGTGTGCTGTATACTGAAAACTTGCAAGAGAAGTAGATCTCAGAAGCTGTACCACATACACAAAAATGGTGACTAGTGGATATGTTAATTAGCTTTACTGTAGTAGTCATTTCATCGTGTACATGTATATCAAAACATCATATGTTGTACACCTTAAATATATATAATTTTTCTTTAAAATAGCTTAAGTTCTAGAGCTTCACTGTCCAGTACAGTAGCCACTACTCACACATGGCTTCTGAAATCAGTAAAAAAACAAAAACAAAAAAAACCTTTCTTTTTGGTCCCACCTCATGCCACAGGGATACTAGTTCCCCAACCAGGGATCAAACCCATACCCCCGGCAGTGGAAGTGCGGGGTCTTAACCACGAGACCTCCAAGGAAGTGCTCTGAAATCAGTAAAATTAAATAAAATTAAAAATTGAAAAAAAAATTCACTCCCTCTGTCCCACTAGTCACACTGTAAGTGTTCCACAGCTTTATGTGGCTTGTGGCACAAACAGACCCTTTCCATCATTACAGCGAGTTCTGTTAGCACTGCTCTAGGGTATGTTCTATGAAGAAAAACTAGGGCAGGATTTTTAAAGAGTGGTGAGAGTGGGAAGGGACTGCAGTTTCACACGGGGTAACTTAGGGGCGCCTAATTTAGCAGTGTTTGAACAGAGACTTGAAGGTGAGCTCTGCGACTACCTGGGAGAAGCGTGTCCCAGGCAGAGGGGACAGGCAGCACAGAGGCAGGAGCGTGCTCACTTGGTGGGAGTGGCGTGAGCAGGGGCAGCAGCGTAGGTAAGGAGTAATGGGGCAGATCACAGCACATTGCTGCTCCTGCTGCTATGTCGCTTCGGTTGTGTCTTGACTCTGTGTGACCCCAGAGATGGCAGCCCACCAGGCTCCCCCGTCCCTGAGATTCTCCAGGCAAGAACACTGGAGTGGGTTGCCATTTCCTTCTCCGATGCATGAAAGTGAAAAGTGAAAGTGGAGTTGTTCAGTCATGTCTTACTCTTAGTGACCCCATGGACCGTAGCCTACCAGGCTCCTCCCTCCATGGGATTTTCCAGGCAAGGGTACTGGAGTGGGGTGCCATCGCCTTCTCCGACATAGCGCATAGGTCGCTGTTATCCTACACAAAAATGTAAGAGCAAAGGTGTTCTGCAGCATTGATTATAGCAGCAGTAAATGGAGGTGGCATACCTGTCAGTGGGGAATGGTGATGCTTTGTGCAGTGGCTGGAGAGGATGAGGGTGACATCCTGGAGGCACAGGCTGCATGGAGAGGGAGGTGACCCTGGTGGATTGAAGTGTGCTGGAGCTTCTGGAGTCGGGCTTTAGGGTGGTCCTAGAGGAGCCCATACTCACTCTGTTCTCTGTCACCCCTGCAAGTAAGAGGCAAAGGACAGAGAAGTGCTGAAACCCCTTCAAACCCTACACTCACTCAGTTGGGGAAAAGTCACCAGCTGGGAGGGAATCGTCCAAATGTTGAGATCACACTCCATGGATTACCTGAAAGGGCCAGGATGTCCAAGGACAGGGTGGGGAATTACTAAGTGGCTTCTCTGACTGTCCTCCTTGCTACCCCTGCCTCCCCATATGCTTCCCTGGCAGAGAATGGTCAAGAACCTGGAGAAGGAGCTAGCACTGCTCAAGCAGGAACTAGCCATCCATGACAGCCTGGTAAGGGGCTAGAGGTGATGGGCGGAATACTAGAGGGACTGGGGTCAGGGTACCAATTGGGCAGAAGGACTAGGTGGGAGGGGGCAGTGGGTCAGGGCAGGGCTGGATCAGAGGGTGGGCTGGGTGAGCAGAGGGACTGGGTGGACAGGGGGCCATGTGGGTCAGGGGCTGAGTAGACAGGGGACTGGGGGAACATAGACTGTGGGGGCAGAAGGCCTGGGGGATCAGGGATGCCTGTTGGGCAGAGACTCTGGAAGAACAAGATGTGGGCAGGGCTGTCAGATGGTCACGGAGCAGAGCCGGGCAGTAGGCCGAGGGATGAAGGGCAGGGGCCACAGGCCTGGCAGGTGTGGGTACAGAGGCAGACAGCCAGATGACAGCTCAAGGTCAGGGAGGTAGACAGGCTGGATGGTTATTAGGGGCAGCAGGGAGCTGGAAGGTAGGGGTGGGGGCAGGAGACCTCCAGTGCTGGTCTGAGCTGATGCTTATGGTCCAGAGGGTCTCAAGGCAGAGGTGCCCCCTCCCTCCTGTGGCCCTCATCTCACAGTCTGCTGAGACTTAGCCAGCAGAGCCTCCCGGCTTGGAGGAGCAGGCCCTTGTCTGGCAGCCTTTCCTTCCCCGCCCCACCCAGTTGTCCTGTGCTGATCGGACTACCTGGCCTGTGAGTCAGGCCCTCCCTACCAGGACGTGGTGATGAAGGGAGTAGAGTGGCTTGGGTAGCCAGGCTCCCTGCCCAGCCTCCCCACTTTGGTCCTCAGAATGGTCCCTGCCACCCTGCCTGGGCTCGGGCGCTTGGAGCTTAACAGTCTGTTCCTCTTCCTTCTCCAAGGCCAACCGTACCCTTGTGAACTATGACCCTATGGATGAAATCCAGATTGCTGAGATCAACTCCCAGGTGCGAAGATACCTGGAGGGAACACTGGAAGAGATTGACGTAAGGAGCCCCTCAGGACCCTCATGTCCGGCTGGCCCGGGCCTCTGTCTCCCAGCCACACTGTGATGTATGCTGCGCTAGCCTGGGAACCTCACTGAGAGGGTGCAGGGGGTGTAGGGTAGGTGGTGCTGGACTCCGGGCCTCAGGGCCCTTCAGCCCACTGAGGCTGCAGCATCCATGTTTAGGGTCACAAGGCTGTGGGTGCCCCACAGCCTTGAACACAGGGGAGGTGGTCCAGGCCTTGAATACAGTGGGGGTGGTCCATCACAGGGCCACCAGTACAGATCCTAGAGCCAACCTGCTCTGGGTCGAATCTCAGAGCTCAGCAGTCTCCCTGCTGAGTGGCCTCGGGAAAATGCTCAAGCTCGTGTACTCTGGCGGCCTGACCTGAACGGTGGGAGGGAACCCGGCTGGGGTGAGCTGAGATGCAGCACCTCGGGGGCTTGTCTGTGGCGGCAGAAGGGGGACAGTACAGGGTGACGGTCGTGCTGCTTGTCTACGAGGTAGACCCCTCCAGGGCCCATGCTGGAGTGGGCCAAGGGGGCGTAGAGCGGCCACAGAGGGAAGGCTCTCAGGGGGAGAGAGGCATTTCAGAGCACAGGCTGGCAGACGTCTCATCAGGGGCTCACGGACCGAGCCTTGTCCAGCCTGTCACTGTCAGCAGCTGCCAGAGGCAGGCCTGGGACAGCTGAGGGCTCTTCTGGTCTTTCTAGGAAGGGCAGCCCCAGAATGACCATCAAGGCTAATGCTCGAGAGGCTGATGGTCTTCCCTTCAGCCAAAGGTGTGTGTATGTGTCTGTGCCCACACAGAATGGTTCATAATGGATCCTTTTGGAAGCAGGAGAGAGCTGAGGACAGTCAATTTTATTTAGATGTTTTCTTAGTACCTTCAAGAACTAGAGTCATTTCAATTTTATATAAATCTTCAGTCAGAAAGGGTGATTTTTTTAATAGCCTCAATAAATAGTTTCCAAATTACTAATCAAGGGTTTTTCTCTGTTCTTGAGGAGGGCTTGACTGGCACTTTGCTGAGAGGGTGTTGGTACATGTCCCCTTCTTGAGACACATGGTCCAAGGCTTAGTCAAGGGGTCCTGATTTCTCTACAGACACAGCCTTAGTCCCGTGGTGCCCCTGGTCTAACCTCTGCCTTGCTCTCATCTCCAGATAATCAACCTCAGACAGATCCAGGAGGTGTTCAACCAGTTCCGGGTGGTGCTGAGGTAAGGGACCCACCACACCCGCCCAGTCCTGCGTCAGGCTCAGGCCGCCACTCTCCTTTCCCATGGTCTGGGTGCCGGCCTCCAGGTGCTCCGCCTTCTGTCTGGTGTGCGCGGAGCCAGAGCAGAGGCCTCTGGGTATGGCAGCCCTGGGTGACCCCAGCAGTCTGCCTCTGAGCTCTCAGGTCCTCCTACCCTTGCTTCCCCTGGAAGTGGGGACAGCCCCCCTTTTAAGGGCTATGCAGAGAGGAGGCAGTCCTTGGTTTCCTGAGTTCGTTCACTGAACAGGAGGTCTTTATGTGGCCAGAGCAGGGCGTTTTGATGCTCCTGGCACCCTCCTCCCCACCTCCAGAGGCATTTGTGGTTTACTGGGCTACAGACATACCTGTAGCCTGACTAGCTCATGCTGGGTGTTATCACAGAAGCTGGGCACATGATTCCGAAGGGCCTGTTAGAGAGAGAGAGGGATGCATGAGGCAGGCTTGGGGTCTTGTCCAAGGTCATCTTAGGGCAGCTGTCCTTGACACATAGGGTGACCCCTGCGGATTTGGGGACTGGACAGTGGGTACATGCTGTGGGGAGCAGGGAGTGAGTGTGTTCTGTCTGGTCTGGTTCACGATGAGGGCGTGGCTCTGTCTCAGAGGCCACACACAAACAACTTCTAACTCCAGAACTTGGTGCTTGCCCCAGTGGGCTCACTTGCCCATGTGCGAGGGGTTCTTTCACTCTGTCTCCCAAGCCAACAGGAACAGGAAGTGGAGTCCACTTTGCGCAGGAAGTACACCCTCATAGACAAGAATGACTATGCAGCCATGTCTGTTGTCCAGAAGGTAAGCAGGCCTGCCTCTTGCCGACAAGGCTCACGTCAGAGTTTCGCATTCCCAGATCTTGCTAGAGGCAGCGAGTGTCCTGCATTAAAGCAGATCTAGAGCTGTAACAGGTAAAGGTTAACACCAGCATGAGCATGGAATGACCCATGCAGGAGTCAACCATGTATGAATTCAAAATGATCTCCATAAATTGGAGATGTGCCCAGCAGCAAACAAGACAATTGCCACAGTTAGGTTGGAAATGGGCCTCAGGAGTCTCAGAGTATGGATGAGACACCCAGCTATGAGAACAGTTGGTGTACACAGTGGCTGGTTGGTGGGGTGATCGGAGACAGCTGACGTGGGGACAGCCTGAAGTGACATCCACAGGAGCCACATCTCGGTGTGTGGGAGAACGTGTCCACCTTTCGTCCATATACACCTGGGTCCCCAAGGGGCCTGAACACTTGATCTGACCTACAGACCTGTGACTGGCCTCTGTCTAGGCAGGGCTTATAGATGCTGACGGCCACCTAGTGGGCGAGCCTGATGGACAAGGCTTTGGACTCGGAGTCGCCCCTTTCTCTACCAAACCCGGGAAGAAATCCAAGTCCAAGAAGATGTTTAAAGAGCAGCTCAGGTGAGTGATGTTCTTGATGCTCCCACTGATCAGCACCTTGCCCTCCTTGGCTGGCAAGAGGAGGACACACCTGTCCCTCCCTTCCCCTGGTCTTAGTGATGGGGTGGGGTGGTCACAATGGACATCACCCCTGCCAATACTAACAGTGTCTGTGGGGCCCAGGCTGGGACTGCTCATCTGGCATGCTCACAGCGGTTCTGTGAGACAGGAGCTGACTAATGAGGAAACCAAGGCTCAGAGAGGGGAGGTCATTCCAAGGTCACACTGCTGAGGAGTGGTCGAGTGGAAATGAGACGCTGGGCTGCCACTAGCCCACTGGTACTTCACGTGGAAACCCACCCCACCACCACATTCCTTCTGTGACCCAGCTAATTGGCACCCATGTCACCAAAAAACCCCAGCTCACCTTGCAGGCAAGACACATTTCTGGGTGCAAGGTGGGAGGAATGTCAAGGTTCCCTTAATGAGCCAGGCTCTCTGGGAAGTGCTGTGGTGGACAAAGCCCCCACTCTGAGGGTAACTCCTGGGCTCACCTCCTTGCTGGGTACTTCTCTCACCCAAGAGGGTCACCTTCTGTAAGGCATGAGAGCTTCTCTGCCTCGGTTTCCTCCCCCTAAGTGGGAATAATAATAGCATCAGTCACGGGGGTGGTTTTGAGGATAAGTGAGTAAACACAGTGCCCGTCCTTGGAAGACCTCAATACCAACGTATTGTTAACCATCATTACCTTTTCCTTGTGAAAGGACATCGGTCAAAGCTGGTGGTAGCAAACTGTCCCGTGCAGGACTGGCGTCGGTAGCGGGTTGTCCTGGCCCACTCCTGCCTCTTCAGGCAGGGCGGTCACCCCCCTGTGCTGCGGTCAGGCAATCAGTGTGACAGTAGATCGAAGCTTGGGCCCCAGGCCACACCTGTTGCAAGAAGACCAGAGAAGAAAGCAGTCACAGGGGGAGCCGTGGCAGCCTTCCTTCAGTTCAGCCCTGCTCCCATGTGCCTCTTGGGAGGCAGGGCCCTGGGCGCCGTCACGTGGAGAGGGATGGCTCTTTTCCCGGGAGCTGGTGTGGGCACTGATGGTGGGTGGGCGAGCAGGTCATGGGCTGTAAGAGCAGGGGTGCAGATGTGTCTGTTTTTACTGCTGGGCCTCAGACAGATGCACCCAGGGTGAGGGCTCTGCTTTCCTTCCCAGGGGTGTCTGTGTGACTCCTGCCTCAGCAGCCGGGATGCTCCTTAGAGCCTGTGGCCCACCCCAAGGTCCTCATGCTTCCAAACTGGAGACTTCCCGTTTCTCCCAGGTTTCTCCTGCCAGGATGGCCGAGGGAGGACCTCTTGTTCTGATAAAAGGGAGACAAATGCTCCCCTCCTCCTCCCCACATGCATGGATCAGGGCTGTACTCTCCCCCCTTTGGCCAAGGTGTGTGTTAAGACTGGAGCTGAATGGGATGGGGTTCTGGTGTATGAGTGTTGAGCAGGATTACTCCCCTCAGCGTCAGAGACACTGAGCCCGGGGTCTCCCTCCCTTCTCCTTCCAGCTCCTCAGCAAGAAAGGAGGGTGCCAGCAGCCCTCTGAGTGGCAAGGACTTGGATATTTCCACCTCCAAGACCCAGCTGACCCCATCCTCCAAGGATGGGGATGTCAAAGACATGCTTGTGCGGGACCGGGAGACCTCCAATATCGAGCCCCTGGCCTCTGACTCCCCAAAGGAGGAATTGCGCCCACCCAGGTGACCATCTAATGCTAGCTCCTGTGCCAGACCATACAAAACCAGACTATGACGTGGAAAGAGCACCTGCAGACAGAAGAGAGAGAAACTAGGGTGACAGGAGCACAGCCCCAAAGGAGAAACACAGTGGCTTGTACAGGCGCAAACTGGCTCAACCTCAGGGGCCACCCAAGATGCAGGGACAGGCGAGATCATTTTAGACCCTCCAAGTAGCAATTATTTAAATAATTAAATTCATACATTATGGCTAAGTAATCTATTCAAAAGATAACAAAATTCTCAAGTGTGAGACCCTTCCTCCAGCCACCCAGTTCCTCTCCCCAGTCATTGAGTTTTTAGGAATTGAGTTTTGAGTAATTAAGTTTTTAGGAATTTGTCCTGAGGAAATAATCAGAGATTTAGACAAAAATTTATTTTAAAAGATTGTGTCATTAATTTAAAAAGCAAAAGGAAAATTTTTTTGGTAACACCTTCAATAGTCAACATTAGGGAAAGGGCACCAAATGAATGATTCACTCTGCCCTTGAAATGTACAAAGATGTACATGAAGAATTTTTCTCCAGCTTGTGAACATTTCCAAACATTCACAGAAGTTGAAAGATCTCTACAGTGAACACCCTCTTGACTGTACTGTTACTATAGCATTTCATCACGTGTTTTTCTCTCCATCTTTTCATCCACCATTTTTTAAAAAGGGATTTCAAACTAAGTTGCAGACAATCTACTTTCACCTACACGGCACTTCATCTTACATCTAGTTAATAATAACTAGGATTCTCAAAGATTTTTTAAAGCATGAAAGAATGCTTCTGCAGAGAAGGATGCAGAATTATATATACTGCATGATCCAAATATTAAAAAACTTATCAAATAAATTTATTTTTATTTTTTAAAAAAACTTATCAAATAAATTCCTGAAGGAGATACATTAAAGTGTGGTTGCCAGTAGATAATGAGTGGTATTTTTTTTTCTCCTTATTTTCATTTTCTGCAGTGGGCTGAATAGAACAGAGATGAGAGAATGATTCCTATACAGTTGACCTCTCATCTAGGGTAGGTGGTGCCCAGGACTTCTGACCCCCAGCTCACAGAAGCCCCAGGGAAGAAATGTGAAGTGCCCAGTGGCTCCAAGACAGCTGCCCCTTTTCTCCCTTCATCTCTCTCTCCATCTTCAGGCCCAGCACCCCACCCACCAAGCCTGTGGCCTTTGAGGACTTTAAGAATGAGCGGGGTAGTGAGATCAACCGCATCTTCAAAGAAAACAAATCCATCTTGAACGAACGGAGGAAAAGGGCCAGCGAGACCATACAGCGCATCAATGCCATCAAGCGGGACATCGACATGACCAAAGAGGCACTCAATTTACAGAAATCACTACGAGAGAAGCAAGGTGAGCGTGCTGAGAAGGTAGTTAGGGGACAGTGGGATCTCAGTCATCCTGTGGGGATGGGCAGATGTGGGCACCAGAGGACCGAGTTGGAAGGGGAGCCGCAGGGGATGCCGGGGTACAGCCTTCATCCCTGGGGCATCACTTGGCTCTGGTCAGCCCTGGGGAGCCAGAGTCCTTTTCCCTCTGCCCACACCTTCTTTGAATATGTGCTTAGTCGCTCAGTCGTGTCTGACTCTTTGCAACCCCATGGATTGTGTGTAGTCCACCAGGCTCATCTGTCCATGGGGATTCTCCAGGTGAGAATACTGGAGTGGGCTGCCACACCCTCCTCCAGGTTTTTGAATATGCAACACCTTATTATATATTTGAACTCCAGGAGTTGGTGATGGACAGGGAGGCCTGGTGTGCTGTGATTCATGGGGTCGTAGAGTTGGACGCAACTGAGCGACTAAACTGATTATATATTTACATATTTTAAATCATATGCATATTATGCTGATATATCACTTACTTCTCAATATGCCTGAAAAAATGTATATTTTTAAAGGATGGGAAGAAAAAATGAACAGTATTTTTAAATAGTTAAAATTTTATGAATATCAGAAAACATTTTTGCCCTTCCCTACCCCCCAAGCAGTTCTTTTCCCACTGGTTGGTAAAATACCAAGTAAAATAACTTTATCTTAAGGGAATAGATCAAGTAGTTCATTTTTTAAAATACCTGCTGGGTACCTTGACTGGCAGCCATTTGTCAGCCCAGAGTGGTCATTTAATTTGGGACATTAGACATGAGACATGTCTTCCATGAAAGAAAAATGAAAATCATCTTAAGTTCAACTCTTAGAAATTTTTTTCTTTGGAGATAATCAGAGAACCTTTGGGAAGTATAAGAGATGTTATCACTCCCTATCTCAACAGAGTGCTGTAAAGTCTCTGTGATGGATTTTTGGGCATTTCCCGGCAGTCCAGTGGTCCTTCAGTGCTTCCAATACAGGAGGAGTGGGTCTGATCCCTGGTCAGGGAACTAAGATCACACATTCCCCATGGTACAGGTCAAAAAAAAAAAAGACAGATTTTTGTCTATCAGGTAACCACACTGGGACTGGCCCACAGCCCGCTGATCAGGTTGCTCTGCTGTGAAGGTGAGGGCAACTCTGGCCTCCCCGCTGCAGACACCTTGAATTGGAGCCCTTGCCTCTCCGTGAATGGTGTCAGTGACACTTCATGCACCTCACTTCTCCCCCGTAACATCAGGGGAAGTGCTAATGCCTTCCCCAGGTCCTGGGGACTGCCTCATGCACCCTGGCCACACACTTCAGTCACACACAGGACTAACTCTCCAGGAGCCTGGGCTTGGGTAATGACACGATGCCTTTGCTGAACGTTCAAGTGCTATAGGCAGTAGACCGCCAGGTGAGTGGCTCCACAGATAATTCTGTCAACCCAACAACCCTCATCAAACTGACAGACCTTACAAAGGACTGTGCAGAGAGACCATGAGTGGAGGACGTGACTCATAGGATGACTGACCCCTCCCTCCTGGAGCCCTCAGCCAGCCACCAGGCACAATACAGATCTCTGATGCTCTCTAATGAGGTAGCTGGTGAATGCTAAAGTTAAGAAGACAATTTGAAATTTGGGTTTACATCTACTGTTAATAAGGAATCTTGCCCAACTGCCTTGTGGTACTAGGTAGTCGTTGCAGCTTGTTTATATAACTTATGAAAAACACCTGTATAATAGAGGTATTTACTGGATATTCTGGTTAATGGGGTTTAAGATCAAAATAACCATGGAATGTGGGCCATCTGTGCCATTTCCTCTACTCGCCTCTCCTTCGGCCCCCTCACCCGGGCTCCCTCTCCTGTGAGCCCTGCCCTGGTAGCCCAGCCTTCTCACGCCTTGTCCACCTCTCTGCTCCACGGCCAGCCCTCCCCCTCGCCCTGTGTTCATGCTTTGCCAGCACTGCCCTCTTTTTGACCACCTTCCTTCCCGCACCCCAGGTGGGCCCCTCATTCCCTGACCTCCTCCATCCCCTTGCAGGCGAGTATGAGAACAAAGGGCTGATGATCATCGATGAGGAGGAATTCCTGCTGATCCTAAAGCTCAAAGACCTCAAGAAGCAGTACCGGACAGAGCATCAGGACCTCCGCGACCTCAGGGCTGAGGTCCAGTACTGCCAGCACCTGGTGGACCAGTGTCGACACCGCCTGCTCACGGGTGTGCCATCTGGGGAGCTTGGCCAGCCACCTGGGGTTCCAGGAGGCTCAGGCAGGGCCACAGCCTGGATTCTAGAAGTGGCTTCAGAACTTCTCTGTGGCAGAGGCAGGAGGACGGGGCTTTAGATGTGTTTCCAGGACTCTGAGGGCAGGACATGGAGATGGGAAAGGGTGAGACCCGGGAGCAGGAAGTGAACAGCAGGCAAGCCTGTGACAGGCACAGGACGGGCACACATAGCCTTGACCTGCTTCCTCGAGACTCCCCACCCTCATGATGCTCTCTCTGCATCTCCCTGCAGAATTTGACATCTGGTACAATGAGTCCTTCTTCATCCCCGAGGACCTGCAGATGGCACTGAAGCCAGGTGGCAGCATCCGGCCAGGCATGATGCCTCTCAGCAAGATTGTGTCTCTGGTGAGTGGCACAGGGCAGGGGTAGGGATGGTGGACGAACACAGGGCAGTGCCCCCTGCCCCCCCCCCCCACAAGCATGGCAGTGGACGGGCTGCTCCTGGCCTTCCTACAGCTGCCCCAGGCAGGTGGGCAGGCACAGATCTCGCACCAGTTTGGGGGGATGAGGACTCAGGAAACACCACGTGCTGCTGCCATCCTTCTTGAGTGGCTCATCTTGTTCTGCTGGCGGTTACAGGCATCTGTGATGACACTGGGAAACTTGGGGCTGAAGGACTGTGAGCTCTCCTGGTGGAGGTTCGCCAGCCCGATGAGGGTCTGCCCTGATGCCCACCACAGGCCCTGTCAGAGCAGATCCTGACGATGCCAGGTGAAGGGTCTGTGCTGAGTTGGGGCTTCTTCTAGGGAGAAGATGACCAGGACAGGTTCAGCCAGCTGCAGCAGACGACACTGCCTGAGGGCCCTGACTCTGTCTCTTTCTACAACGCCAAAGTCAAGATGGAACAGAAGGTAACTTAGGGGATCCTGGTCTCCACAAAGGCAAGGCCTCAGGGACCTCAGTACTGGTACACCAGGATGGCCCTCCCCACTTTAGAGGCAGAGGAGGAAAACGCCAGCCCAGGGAAATCCAGTCACCCAGAGTCAGTGGGTATCTTCTGCCACTCCAGAGTGGCACACAGTAGTGGTTCCACAGACCTTGGCCAGGCGTGGACATGGTCAGTGAGTGCTAAGACAGTCTGTGTGTGGTTCGCATGCCGGGGCAGGGCCTGGGGCTCCCCTGAGGCCATTGCCTATTGGGGAGAGCCTCTCAGATGGAGGCCTCCGATGGAGGTGCAGGCCAGGTAGGCTCTCCTTGCGTAAAGTGTGCAGTCTTGGATTAATCAGCTGTGGCTTGGGGCAGGGTCACCTGCCCATCCTGGTTACCTGAGCCCACTCCTTCAGCAAGAGGATGGCTTTTCCTAGGCAGCCACTTAGCCTTATGCTGTGAGCATTAAGCTGTATTAACCCTGGCCCCTGAAGGGAGGCCCAGATCAGTGAACAGGGCCCTGCCTCTGTGGAAAGGCAGGGCTCTATGAGAGAGGATGGAGTGAGGTCAACTAGGCATAGGCAGCCCAGCCTCAGAGATCATTTGACTGTGGCCACTATGCAGGAGCTGCCTTATCTGACCACAGAGAGGCCTACCCATCTCGGCCCAGAGGAGAGGGCATGTGAGGTGAGGGAGGGGTTCAACTTTATTCTTTTCTGTGTGGATATTCAGTTTTCCCAGTACCAATTGTTGAAAAAATAATTCTTTTTCTGTTGAACTGTTTGGTACCCCTGTTGAAATTCAGCTGACTGAAAATGTGATTGAACTTAGACTCTACGAGTCCTGAATAAGTTGAAATTACTTGGTTTCACTTAGATGGAGTAAGTTGAAATAAATGGTTCCACTTATATGAGGTAGTCAAAAATCATAGGGGCATGGAGAAGGAAATGGCAACCCACTCCAGTACTCTTGCCTGGAGAATCCCTCGGACAGAGCCTGGTGGGCTATAGTCCATGGGGTCACAGAGTCGGACACGAATGAATGACACACTTACAAAACTGAGGAGATACTTGATGGCACAAGGGTATACTTTATCTACTCTCCCATCTCCTGCAGGAAGCAGGATGGGGCAGGCAGCCCCTGGGAGGCAGGATGGTTCACTCTCCCCATCCCTTCTGGAAGTCTTGGGGCCTCAGTACCTGCAACAGCTGCCTTGGACAAATAAAAAACTAAGTTTTTCACTGGAAAAAAAAAATCGTAGGGGCAGAAAAATCTAAATGAACATTTCTCCAAAGATGACATACAGATGGCCAAAAACCATATGAAAAGATATTCAGTATCACTGATTATCAGAGAAATGCAAGTCAAAAGTACACTGAGGTATCACCTCACACCAGTCAGCATGATCACCATTAAAAAGTCCACAAACAACATGGTCAACTCACAGAAACAGAGATTAGAATGGTGGTCACCAGGGAATGGGGGTGGAGTGTGGGAAACAGGGAGATGTTGGTCTAAGGATACAAAGTTCCAGTTATAAGATGAGTAGGTTCTGGGGGTCTAATGTATAGAATGGCGATATAGTTAATAATGCTGTTAATAATATATCAATAGCTGAAAGTTGCTGAGAGTAGATCTTAAAGGATTTCACCACAGAAAAAGAAATAGTAATTATGTGAAGTGATAGAAGTGTTAGCAATGCTATGGTTGCAGTCATTTTGTAATATATAAGTATGTCAAGTCAACACACTGTTTACCTTAAACTTACGCGGTATTACATTCTGTGGCACTCATATCTCAGGAAAGCTGAGGCAGGGGAAGTCTACAGACAATAAATGGTAAATGCTGGAGTGGGTGTGGAGAAAGAGGAGCAGTGCTGCCCTGTTGGTGGGAGTGTAAGTTGGCACAACTGCTGGGGACAACAGCATGGAGGTACCTTAAAAAGGTAAAGAATGTAACCACCACGTGATGCAGCAATCCCACTCCTAGTCGTATATCCAGAGAAAAACATAATCCTAAAGGATACATGCTCCCCAATATTCACTGCAGCACTGTTTACAACAGCCAAGACATGGGAGCAACCTAAATGTCCATCGACAGAGGAGTGGATAAAGATGTGGTACATATTACTCAGCCATTAAAAAAGAATGACATATTGCCATTTGCAGCAACATGGATGGACCTAGAGATTATCACATTAAGTGAAGTAAATCAGAGAAAGACAAATATATGGTATCACTCATATGTGGAATCTAATTTAAAATGAACTTAGTTACAAAACAGAAACACGCAGATATCAAAGACAAATTTATGATTACTAAAGGGAAAACACAGGGAGGGAGTGATAAATCAGGAGCTTGGGATTAACATACACACACTACTGTATATAAAATAGATAATCAGTGAGGACCTACTGGATAGCACAGAGAACTTAATAGTCTGTGATAACCTATATGAGAAAAGAATGTAAGAAAGAATGATTATATATATATACATAATGTATAACTGAATCATTTTGCTGTATACTTGAAACTAACATAGCATTGTCAATCAAGTATTCGCCAGTAAGTTATTTTTAAAAATAAAATGACTTAAAAATCAAAAGGGAGAAGTATAATAGTGCTTTTCAGGGTCTAGCAGGAGAGGAGAATGGGGAGTTATTGCTCCATGCATATGCTGTTTCAGTTTGGGATGATGAAGTTAGGGAGATGGGTGGTAATGATGGTAATAAGTTATGAATGTATTCAGTACCACTGAACTGTATGCTTAAAGATGGCCAAGGTGGAAATTTTTATTTTATGTGTATTTTACCACAATAAAAAATAATTCCAGCTTCAAGTGGAAGTTCCAGTTTCAGTTCAGATTCACCATGTGAGGAATCTCGGATTCACCCCCATATTCCAAGTTGGTGGGTTTGGCATTTGCTTGGTCACTGCCCTGCCCACTGATGTTTCAGCTTCCTTTTCCCACCTGCTTCCCAAAAGCCTAGCAGTGCATTAAAAGGATTCATGAACATGTAGTTGATTTGCAGAGGGAAAGCCCTTCAGAGTACATGGGTCCCCATCCCTCTGGAGAGAAAGCCTTCTTTTCTTTTTTTGAACCTAATTCTTGTGAGAAACTTTCAAGTGAGCCCTTGAAACATGCATGTCTGCTTTGCAACATTTAAAACATTTTATACACTTTAGGATGAAAGAATGAGACAGATTGAATGTTATTTTTTCCTCACAGAATTGGGACTCAACAAAGGGGGTACTTGTCCCCAAACAGTGATATCTGCAGGAAGACTGTTGGGGTAGATATAGGTGGTGTGGCTTCTGAGGCCTTGCTAGGTCTGCAGGTCCTAATCAGTTCCTATTTTCTCCCCCTTTCTGTATCCAGCACAATTATTTGAAAACCATGATGGGCCTCCAGCAGGCACACAGAAAATAGGGACTCACAGCCAGTGCATTGAAGGATGAGATCCCCAGTAAGTCCTGCCTGCTCTGGAGAAGCTGCCAGCACTCCTGCCCAGACTCCAACCCCTCTGCTCCGAGACTGGGGCCCCAGTCCAGGGAACGCAGTGGCCTGCCTGCCGGAACAGCCTTCAAAGGACACCCTTGACTACCTTCACAGAACGCTTTTGGTTCAATACGCTGTCTTATATGCAGGGACAGGATAAAATAACTTTTTGGTCTCAACTTTCAGTGCTCATCCAAGAACTTTTATTTCTGGTCATGCAACATGGCACATGGGATCTTGGTCCCAATCCCACCCCCAGGGATGAAACCTGTGCCCCCTGCAGTGGAAGCACCTTAACCACTGTCCCACCAAGAAAGTCCCCAAATAACTTTATTTCCTATCTGGGAGGATGTCTTCCCTATGCAGAGGTGGGGTCCTAACAAGTCTCCAGTTAGAAAGTGGACAAGTAGCCCCTGGCAGGCCTTGGTCCCACTGGTCAGCCTCTTTCCTTTCCTAATGGCCATCCTTGGGTGAGCTGGGTCTGAGGAGCCCTAGTTCTCGTGGCTCAGGCCATTGCTGTCTGTGTTCCTGAGCCAGTTGAAGGCAGGACTCTCTTCTTCAGCAACAGGGAGAGGATGGGGTGTAGGTGGAAATGACTGAAAGGCAGGTTTTTATCACAAAAGAGGCTTAAAATGAGATCATTCCTGCCATGAAGTTAGTAGTGAGAACCCCATGGTGGGAGGCTATCTGACAAGGAGATTGCAGAACCTGCAGTATTTGCAAGACTGAACTAAATAGCACCTTTCCAATCAAAGGCCCCATGATTCTGCTCTTCAGGCCTTCAGTGAGCAGCTGGATGGGGGGTTCTACTGAGAGAAGGCTGAAAGGCTTTCCCTGAGGGCTGCCCCTTCTCTCCTGTCCAGCCCCTTCCTCTTTCACTGACTGGCAGGTGCACAGTGGTCCTAAAACAGATTCCCAGAGCAGCTGTGAAGTCCCCAGACTTCATTCCCCTTGGTGACACATGGGGGCTGTCACTGATCAGCACTGACGGTGTGCACACAGCCTCGATGGTCAGTCCTCATGTTTCCTTTAAACGTGGCCAAACAGGAGATGTGTCCAGACAATCCTCATTGTCCCAGCAGCTGGAGGCCTTAGAGAGTTCAGAGTTCTTTCCCTTCTCTGCTTGTCCTTGCCATTACTGGGACTTTTTGGGGTTCCTGGGTCTTTAGAACAGCTCGGGAAATAGAACACAATAAAGGTGACTCAGTGGTAAAGAATTTGCTTGCCAATGCAGGAGACCTGGGTTCAGTCCCTGGGCCAGGAAGATCCCCTGGAAAAAGAAGTGGCAACCCACTGCAGTATTCTTGCTTGGGAAATCCCATGGACAGAGGAACCTGGCAGGCTATAGTTTAGTTGGTTTTAAAAGAGTTAGCAACTAAATAACAACAGAGACACAGGGGTGCATTTTGTTGGGTGCCAAAGGAAGTAGCCGTTTGTAGCATTACAAGTCCCTCTTCCCTTCATTTCCCATCATTGGCTAGAATAGCATATGGCATCCTAAACGTCCATGGACAGAACTCCTGGGCAGCCAGACCTGGGGCCCACAGGCCAGGGCAGGCTTGGCCTCTGTCATGGCAGTTGGTCCCGTTTGTTTCTAGCTCATTCATCATTACACAGGCCTCTTTGGTCAGTTCTGGCCCAAAAGGAAACAAGTAATCATCAGTGTGGGCAGAGCCACAGGAATAAGCCAAAATGGTGCTTAGTTGATCACCCTCCACACAAACTCCTTAGAGGAGCAGATGCTTCCAACATGACAGGGAGCTAGGGGCATCATGTCCACTCAAATGTGCCTTTTGTTCTAGAAAGTAGTTCCTTCTGAGCTAATCTGATCATCATGGCCATCCCTGTAGGGGACTTCCAGTTCCATCAATGTGACAGATTAAAATAACCTGAAGATACTCTGACTACAAACAGAGATGCTGTCTAAAGTATACCATTCTTTTAAATTCGAAGCTAAATTTGTAGGAAAGAAAGGGAACTGCCAGGAGCTGGAGAACTGAAAATCAGAGTGGTTACTGTCGACCAGCTGTTTCTGGGAGGTGTGTGAGCGGATGGTTGCTCTTGGGTGTTTATTTCCATATAAGTGTGAGAAATAAGACTTGGCCCCTGGCAACCCATTCCAGTACTCTTGCTTGGAAAATCCCATGGATGGAGGAGCCTGGTAGGCTGAAGTCCATGGGGTTGCTAGGAGTCGGACAAGACTGAGCGACTTCACTTTCACTTTTCACGCACTGGAGAAGGAAATGGCAACCCACTCCAGTGTGCTTGCCTGGAGAATCCTAGGGACGGGGGAGCCTGGTGGGCTGCCGTCTCTGGGGTCGCACAGAGTCGGAAACGACTGAATCGACTTAGCAGCAGCAGCATGCCTCATATGAAGATGGAAATGCAACTCCCTGCAGAAAGGTGGTGGCATCTGATAAAGAAGTAAGCTAGAAAAAAATTTTCCCACTGCATGGAGAAATAATGAGAGAAATCCAAAAGGGACATTTTTTGTTATTTTAGGAGGCAAAAATGGAACAAGAGTTTTCCAACTGCAGAATGGATGATCTTGGTACAAACTGGGCTCCCAGTCCCTGGAGGAGATAAACTGAAGCATAGAGAATGTGGTCACAGATGTGGCCAGGCACATGAAATACCCATTATTTATTCCTGTTCATAACTTCCATGAAAAATTCTCTTTTAACAACAGATAAATGGACATTATTCTTCAGTGTTGGAGAATCAACTGGCTCGTTTTCTGGAGGACAATTAAGCAGTGTATCTCCAGAGCCTTAACAACATATACTGGTACACACTTTATGCATTAGTATAAACTTTTTGGACAAAAATTTGGCCATATCTTTAACAACTGTAACAGATGTGTACCATAAACATATTTTGTTCAAATGCAAATGTAATTTAAATTATTTTATTAAAAATTATTTCAAAATATTATATAGTGATTATTTATTTTATAGATAATTATAATTATTTATTGCCAGATTTTGTAAGTTTTATATTTTAATACTGATGGGCATGATGACTTCCAAGTACCATCGGCTGGTTAATTGCTGTGTGTACTTCTGAGGTACTTAAGTCATTCATTTTCAACAGTGAGAAAAGAAGCCAGATTTACTTCTGTAGGTTGTACAGTAAAGTGTTCAGCTGAAATGATGCTGTCATCAACTTATTAAAGTTTCCTTCCTTTCTAATAATGAACTGATGGGTAAAGATATATCTCCTTTTCAATTCCTGGACTTGATGCTAGGCTGATGATACAATTTCACTGAAGCAAACACACAAACTGAAGCGTTTTGCTTGACTTGAAGGAAACACTTAATATCAGAGGTAACATAGCTATTTTCACTTATAATTTTTTATTTCTGGTATCTAGATTCCATTGACTTTGGACCGAGAACTGTTGCTGTGGAGCAAGGGGATATGAGTTTAAGAAAATAAAATTGTCTATGAATATCCATGTGGTACTCAGCTTCCATTGCATACACACCAACTGCAGCATTTTTCCTGGAGTGACAGTATAGGAGAATCTTCAGAGCAGGGTTTCTGCCTGCCAATGCATGAGATGCAAGAGATGCGGGTTCAATCCCCAGGTCAGGAAGATCCTCTGAAGAAGTAAATGGCAACCCACTCCAGTATTCTTAAATCCCATGGACAGAGGAGTCTGGCAGACTATAGTCCATGGGGTTCACAAAGGGGGACATGACTGAGCGCATGTGCGCTCTCAAGGTTACTTCTATGGAGTAAACCTCTCCAAAAGACCCCCTGAAAACCTGTTCAAGTAAAGTTAAATTTAATAAACTTACAGCATTAAAGAGACCGCCAAAGTGTCATAACAATTTCTCAGAAGGGAAAGAGAGGATATGTACAGAGCTGTAGGGCCCAAACTTGGAGGAGGGCATGGCAACCCACTCCAATATTCTTAGCTGGAAGATCCCATGGACAGAGGAGCCTGGTGGGCTACAATCCATGGGATCACAAAGAATTGGACACGACTGAGTGATGGCCAAGAGGAGCTACCCCACGCCCGAGGTCAGGGGAAACCGGGAAGAGCTACTCCACGCCTGAGGTCAGGGGCAGCAGCTGAGAGGAGCCAAGGAGCGGTGGCTACACAGGCGCAGGAG
>SJYC01069437.1:0-16896 GCA_006408675.1 Madoqua kirkii
GGAATGTGAAGTCAAGTGGGCCTTAGAAAGCATCATTATGAACAAAGTGGACGTGATGGAATTCCAGTTGAGCTATTTCAAATCCTGGAAGATGATGCTATGAAAGTGCTGCACTCAATATGCCAGCAAATTGGGAAAACTCAGTAGTGGCCACAGGACTGGAAAAGGTCAGTTTTCATTCCAATCACAAAGAAAGGCAATGCCAAAGAAAGCTCAAACTGCCACACAATTGCACTCATCTCACACGCTAGTAAAGTAATGCTCAAAACTCTCCAAGCCAGGTTTCAGCAATACGTCAACTGTGAACTTCCAGATGTTCAAGCTGGTTTTAGAACAGGCAGAGGAACCAGAGATCAAATTGCCAAGATCCGCTGGATCATGGAAAAAGCAAGAGAGTTCCAGAAAAACACTGATTTCTGCTTTATTGACTATGCCAAAGCCTTTGACTGTGTGCATCACAATAAACTAGAAAATTCTGAAAGAGATCAGAATACCAGACCACCTGACCTGCCTCTTGAGAAACCTGTATGCAGGTCAGGAAGCAACAGTTAGAACTGGACATGGAACAACAGACTGGTTCCAAATAGGAAAAGGAGTCCATCAAGGCTGTATATTGTCACCCTGCTTATTTAACTTATATGCAGAGTACATCACGAGAAATGCTGGGCTGGAAGAAGCACTAGCTAGAATCAAGATTGCCAGGAGAAATATCAATAACCTCAGATATGCAGATGATACTACCCTTATGGCAGAAAGTGAAGAGGAACTAAAAAGTCTTTTGATGAAAGTGAAAGTGCACAGTGAAAAAGCTGGCTTAAAGCTCAACATTCAGAAAATGAAGATCATGGCATCTGGTCCCATCACTTCATGGGAAATAGATGGGGAAACAGTGGAAACAGTCAGACTTTATTTTGGGGGGCTCCAAAATCACTGCAGATGGTGACTGCAGCCATGAAGTTAAAAGATGCTTACTCCTTGGAAGGAAAGTTATGACCAACCTAGACAGCATATTCAAAAGCAGAGACATTACTCTGCCGACTAAGGTCTGTCTAGTCAAGGCTATGGTTTTTTCTGTGGTCATGTATGGATGTGAATGTTAGACTGTGAAGAAAGCTGAGTGCCGAAGAATTGATGCTTTTGAATTGTGCTGTTGTAGAAAACTCTTGAGTCCCTTGGACTGCAAGGAGATCCAACCAGTCCATTCTGAAGGAGATCAACCCTGGGATTCCTTTGGAAGGACTGATGCTAAAGCTGAAACTCCAGTACTTTGGCCACCTCATGCAAAGAGTTGACTCATTGGAAAAGACTCTGATGCTGGGAGGGGTTGGGGGCAGGAGGAGAATGGGACGAGAGGATGAGATGGCTGGATGGTATCACAGACTCGATAGATGTGAGTTTGGGTGAACTCCAGGAGTTGGTGATGGACTGAGAGGCCTGGCTTGCTGCGATTCATGGGGCTGCAAAGAGTCGGACACGACTGGGTGACTGAACTGAGTGACTAACACACACACAGGACCCAAACTGGGTAGATTTAAGGAACATCTTGCAAAGCAGGAAACTGACTGAAATTATAAGAGAGTTTATAACAATAATTTTGGATTGATAGACACTGTGAGGCAATAGCCTTTAAGCAAGTATTGATGAGTAAAATGCTAGTTTTGTCAAGTAAGCTCCTTCTGCTTATTCACAGTCTTCTAGGATCAAGTATTTACTGAAGCAAAGAGCCAAGTTATTTTTGCCTGTTCTCAGTGTATAAGGACAGGAAAGTATGCCTGGTCCCAGTTTTTTTTTTAACACCAAAGAGAGGAAATTAAATTGGTTTCAGTTCCCTTTATCAGGTTCCTGCAAACTATTTTTGTTGTAAGCAACCATTGGTTGTTAGCAAGTCCTACTATGCTGCTATTATCAAAAGATAGTGATAAGGTTTCTTGTTATCCTGTGGCACCTAATGGCTGCAGTTCTTGTGTGAGCATCTTGTATATGTGTGACAGGACAGTTCCTGAATCTCAGACAGGTCAAGTAATTCTTTGCCTGAAGAAAAGTGATGAAAGTCGTCCATTCTCTGCCTTTCACCAACACATCCTTGTGCACTAAAGGGACTCTGAAGAAGCTGCTGAAGGCTACAGACCAAACACTATATGCTTATGACTCCAAAACTGCCCACGATCTTTACCATGTGTGTTCCATGTTGGACACTCATCAGATATTTTCTTCACTGATTTCCCATGCTACTTACTTAACCAGATTTGCTCTGTTAGCCCAGAAACCTTTTGATGACTATATTAGTTTTCTATTGCTGTTGTAACAAATTGTGTGTGTGTGGTCTGTTGTGTCCGACTCTTTGTGACCCCACAGACTGTAGCCTGTCAGGCAACTCTGTCCATGGAGTTTTCCAGGCATTGAGTACTGGAACCAGTTGCCATATCCTACTTCAGATCTTCCCAACCCAGGGACTGAACCCATATCTCTTGCATCTCCTGCACTGGCAGGCGGATTCTTTATCATTGAGCCACCAGGGAAGCCTTGGTAACAAACTACCACAAACTTAATACCTTGAAACAATACAACTTTACTATTTTATAGTTTGAAGTCTGACATGGGGCTAAAGTGAATGTAACAGAAGGGAAGAATCCATTTCTTTGCCTTTTCCAGTTTCTAGAAGCTGCCTATATTCCTTGGCTTGTGGCCCCTTTACTCCATCTTCAAAGCCATCTCTCTGACTGTTCTTCCATAGTCTTGACTCCCTCTGAGCCTCCTTTTCAGCTTCCTTCTTGTCTCCATCCAGATAATCCAGGATAAGCTATTTTAATATCATCTGATTACAAACTTGATTCTGTCTGCATCTTTGATCCCCTTTTGCCATGTAACTTACCATATTCACAGCCTTCAGATATTAGAAATGGACATCTTTGGGGGAGGGCATTATTCTACAAACCAGAGTCAATAGTAAAGGAGGAATTTTGTTGACATCCAGGCTACCATGTGATCACTGATGATAAGGTTAAGGAAATCAGAAGTGATCATGAGGTAAGCATTTTGATATTTGGCTAAAGCCAAACTTAAAATTTAGATTTTGGTAGAATACCAACACTGACACTGAACTTCAGTACAGTCCTAACACCCTTTGACCTAGAAATCTACTTCTAGAAATTTATCCTACAGAATTACACATGTGAAAGTTCTACTAACAAGAGTATTTACTGCCACCAAATTTATGAGAGAAAAATTGTAAGCAACTTAAATGTCTGTCCACACAGGAATGGCTGACAAAATATACCTATATTCTGGAATCTTTGCAACTTAAAATGAGGTAAACGTATACACCAGGAGGATGTTCATGATCTACTGTACTTTTTATAAAAGAGCAAGCTTTGGAATAGTATGCATAATAGGATACCATTTTATCTTTTATGAGTGTGTGTGTGTGTGTGTGTGTGTGTGTGCACGCGTGCATACACATAGTATGGGAACATGCAGAGCAAAAAGGCTGGAAGAGTATATACCTATCAGCAATATAAACTTCTGTGTTGTTTGAATTTTCACCATGAGCATGCATCACTTCAGCTTATCCCTTGAACCAGAAATTCTAATTCTAGGAAATTTACTAATGAAAACATCATGGTGGTGAACAGATTTCTCTGCAAGGATAAACACCCCTGTATATGAGAGCAAACAACTGTTAGCACCCAAAATGAAGAGGGGATCGATTAAAGGAGTTGTACATTTATACTATGGAGGAGTATATAGCCATTAAAAATAAAGATAATTTACAAAACAGAAATAGACTCACAGACATAGGAAAAAACTTATGGTTACCAAAGGGCAAACGTGGGGGAGGGATAAATTGGAGTTTGAGATTAAAATATACACACTACTATATGTAAAATAGATAAACAACAAGGGCCTAGTGTTATAGCACAGGGGACTATACTCAATATCTTATGTTAACCTATAATAAAAAAGAAACTAAAAAGAATATATATATGGCTTCCTGGGTGGTGCAGTGGTAAAAAATCTGCCTGCCAATGCAGAAGGTGCAAGAGATGTGGGTTGTGGGTTTGATCCCTGGGTCAGGAAGATCCCCTGTAGCAGCAAACGGCAACCCACTCCAGTATTCTTGCCTTGAAAACTCCATGGACAGAGGAGCCTGGAGGGCTACAGTCCAAGTTGCAAAGAGTTAAGGCAAGACTGTGTGTGTGCACGTGCGTGGGCACACACACACGCACATCTATATATATCTGAATCACTTTACTGTACACTTGAAACAAACATAACACTGTAAATCAATTATATTTAATAAAAATTAAATTACCCACACTATAAAGACTAACAGATATACTATTAAATAAAATATACTATAAAACATTACAGAGGGTGTTTTCTATGACCAGTGCATTTTCTTGGCAAAACTCTTTGCCCTGCTTCATTCCCCATTCCAAGGCAAAAAAGTTTTTTGGGGCTCCAAAATCACTGCAGATGGTGACTGCAGCCATGAAATTAAAAGACGCTTACTCCTTGGAAGGAAAGTTATGACCAACCTAGATAGTATATTCAAAAGCAGAGACATTACTTTGCCGACTAAGGTCCGTCTAGTCAAGGCTATGGTTTTTCCAGTGGTCATGTATGGATGTGAGAGTTGGACTGTGAAGAAGGCTGAATGTCAAAGAATTGATGCTTTTGAACCATGGTGTTGGAGAAGACTCTTGAGAGTCCCTTGGACTGCAAGGAGATCCAACCAGCCCATTCTGAAGATCAACCCTGGGATTTCTTTGGAAGGAATGATGCTGAAGCTGAAGCTCCAGTACTTTGGCCACCTCATGCGAAGAGTTGACTCATTGGAAAAGACTCTGATGCTGGGAGGGATTGGGGGCAGGAGAAGGGGACGACCAAGGATAAGATGGCTGGATAGCCATCACGGACTCGATGGACGTGAGTCTGAGTGAACTCCGAGAGATGGTGATGAACAGGGAGGCCTGGTGTGCTGCGATTCATGGGGTCGCAAAGAGTTGGACATGACTGAGCGACTGAACTGAACTGAACTGATAAAACATTATGTATAATGTGTGCCATTTCACTCAAATATATATACACAAATAATAATATGATTATCCAAATATGATCAGCAGCTATCCATGTAGGGTGGAATCATGGGTGATTTTTACTTTCTTATGATTTTTTTGGAAGAGAGGAGGATGTCAGAGATAGGGGCTCTAGTTCTGCACTTCTCTCAGTGTTGAATTTCCAAGGACAATACATGTATTAAGGATCCACAGTTTTGAAGTGTGACTCATTTGAAAAGACCTTGATGCTGGGAAAGATTGAGGACAGGAGGAGAACGGGATGACAGAGGATGAGATGGTTGGATGGCATCACTGACTCGATGGACATGGATTTGGGTGAACTCCAGGAGTTGGTGATGGACAGGAAGGCCTGGCGTGCTGTGGTTCGTGGAGTTGCAAAGAGTCAGACACGACTGAGCGACTGAACTGATACTGAGCTGAGAAATCCTAGAGTAGAAATTTTGTCCTGGGTTCCCTGGAGGAGCCACTTAGAAAGCCTGTGCAGCACTCAGTAATCCCTGATGGTCCACCAACATGCCCTTCTACTTGGTTCCACTGCCAACATGGTGCTACATCCAACGTGGTACTGCTGCCAACGTGGCACTCCCTCTGACATGGATTTCTGTTTACATGCCGTCTCCACCAGCACAGTGGCGCATCACCAGACAGCTGTGCAACACAGTGGCACTCTAGCCCACACGGCGCTACGTCAACATGACATCCGAGCCAACAAGGCAACTGAGCTGCAGAGTAACTGTGGCCGAGGAGATCTCCCAGGCAGCGGAGCTCGAGTTCAGCTTCACTGGCCCGCACATCCCAGTGAGGAGCCAGAACAGAGGCAAAATCCAAGTAGAACACATAGGTTAACAAGGAAGGACCATCCATTCCCCCATTCACGCTTCCTTACCTAGGATCCCAGGAAGGAGGGTCAGAAGCGGAGAATCCTTGGGCAGGGGGCAAAGGCTATAATACAGAGGCAGAAATTTGCACACATTTGAAATGTGCTTGCTGAGCTTAAACACACTGCATTTCCCTTTGCCATGTCTGGTTTTCTCCCTTTGTGTGTGGGGGGGGAATGTCAAAATATTCAAGCTTATCAACAGCAACAGGTCCTTGGACCTGCATTCTACAGATCTGTTGATTACTCTGGGAGCCTATTACCTTGGCCTTTCTTGAATTTACCCTCAGGAGAGATGTTTTTCGGGTCTTTTCGGCAGGCTTTTGCGGAATACGTTTTTTCTATAACCAACTCTCCCTTTTTTAACTTAGGCTCTTTGGCCTTTGAAAGTCCTTTTCTTTACTACTCAATTTTCAAGGAATATTTTAGTTTACTCATTAACAATGATCACTGCTCTTGACATACACTGCGTATTTTTATTGTGTAACACATATTTTAACCACACTGAAGAAAATGATTTCAGGGAAAAATTCCTCATGTTTCTCCCAACTTAATATGTTAAATTTTTCCAATTCAACTCTGAACCAAAATAATCTGACTCAATCTAAACGGTGTTCTAGTTTCTGCATTTAAGATGCTATTTAAGCCCGGGATTAATAAACACACACTACTATATATAAAATAGATAACCAACAAGGACCTACTGTATAGCACCAGCACTCTACTTAATATTCTATATTAACTTATATGGGGAAAGAATCTGAAAAAGAATGAATATATGTATCACTATAACTGAATCACTATGCTGTACACATAAAACAAATTTGTCAATCAACTATAAAGCAAAACAATTTTTTAAAAAGATGCTATTGTGCACGTCCATATTGTTTGCCTTCAACATTGCTGTTGACTGTATGGTATTTCATTATGTTGATAAGTTAGTGTCTCTTGAGCCATTTACCAAGCGTAAGAGTTTAGGTAGATTGAGCCTTTAAAAAGTGTTGGGAGTAGTCTCAATAAAGGAACTTAAAATCACAAAGTGATTACAGATCTTCAAACAAAATAGTTCTAAAGAGAAAATCAAATTCTGGCTAACTATTAAAAGAATTAAAAGACCTCTCAATAATTTTAATGTCAAATAAACATGAAAACCAGTGTGTGTGAGGACTAGACATAAATAATAAAAGCAACAATATATAAAAATAAACAGTGTATTCATGAAAACCATGTACAAATTAAAAAGAAAGGTATTATTAATTACTCATTAAAAAGTCATAGTCCCTCCATTTTCTGGCCAATGAAGGGACTTCTCCAATTCTTTCTGAATTTGGCAGAGTGAAGAGACAACATCACTTCACCAGTTCCACTGTGACTAAGATGTGTGGTCTTAAAAAGCAGGATCTGATTCCCCTGAGGGCATGAAAGGCCTTCCTAGGGCTTTGATACATGTTTCCAGGTCCTCATTGCCCATAAATTTTCTAACATTGGTCTGATCTAGGTCTGGATCACCAACAGCCCTTTGTCCCTTTATAAGAAAAAGGTATACACCTTACCCTTCTCTACTCTTGGAGGGGGTTTCTTGTCTCTCTCTCTGTCTTGGGCTCATTTCTATTAAGAGTAAAGTTAAATTAAGAACAGCGCACTCTACTCCAAGTTCTGAATTCAGATAAATGATAGATGAGGCAGTGAGAATATTGGTAACTTTTGTTAAATAAATTTGTCTTTTCTATCCCCTATTGCCCAAGAATGCCTAGCTCTTGTTAGATAATCACGTGTGGGCAGACCAAAAAAAGCATGAGCGTAAGTCATAAAAGGAATGAAATACTGCCATTTGCAGCAACGTTGATGGACCTAGAGATTATCTTACTAAGTAAGTTAGAAAGAGAAAGACAAATATCATATGATATCACTTATACATGAAAACTAAAATATGATACAAATGAACATATTTAAAAAACAGACTCACAGACCTAGAAAAAAACTTATGGTTACCAAAGGGGATGGATGAGGGATAAAATGGGAGATTGGGAATGACATACACACAGTACTATAAGGGAAAAGAATCTGAAAAGGAATATATGTGTATATATGCATGTGTATGTGTGTGTCTATAATTGAATCACTGTGTTATACACTTGAAATTAACATGATATTGTAAATCAACTATACTTCAATTTAAAAAAACATAAGAAATTCTGTCTCGAATGCCAAAAATATCTTTCTGTATTTATGTAATGTAAGCAGGTCTTTAAATGGTCCTTCCTGAAAGAAAAAAAGCATCAACTATTGACTGATTCTTTTAAATATACCTGGAATGTTTTAATGGGACTACTAAGTCTCTTCAGATACACTGGATAAAACTCCCAGATAAAACTTTTAAGTGATTTATTTTAGATTTGTTGTGCATTACTTGACTAAGTAGTTAAAATTTTTATCAAATCATATCATGAAATATTTGTTTTATGGTAAATCTTTGTTGGTTTGTTTTTTGGCCTGGGGGGAAAAAAGGAAAAAAATTACATGCTAGTTTAATCAGTTTTTAGTAATAAATACTTTTCTGCTTCATTAAATAGGAAAAGATTTCTTATAATGAAAATAATCTAGTTATTTACTATTTTCATACTTGATTTTTAATTTTTTAAAAGCTAAATGCCAAAATTTGCATCACATCCATATGTACATTCTACCCAGGGAAACCATGCATTTATCATACTCTTTGCTTCATAAGTGATTTATAACTTTAGCTATATATTACATTATATTAGAAATTAGTTAAGAAACAATATATTTATATATTTAAAATATTTTACCCCTTTACTTATTTGGCTGGGCAGGTTCTTGGCTGGGGCAGGTGGAACCTTTGGTGTTCACTGTGGCATGCAGCATCTTTAGAACTCTTAGTTGTGGCACGTGGGATCTATTCCCCGACCGGGGATGAAACCTGGGTTCCCTGCATTGGCAGCACAGAGTCTTAACCACTCGCCCACCAAGAAAGTCCTAAGAAATAGTATATTAATATACTATCTTGTTTTTAATAATTATAGAATGGACAACTTAATTATATTAGATCTGTATCACTTTAAACTAAACCTGATGATTTCAAAAATCTTGTAAGATTTATTTCCTAGTGGTTACTGTCATGTTCCTTGAAGTAAGTATTAACATTTTTGTTTCAGGTAAAAAATACACTCAGATGTCTTCTGGCAGTAAGTAATTCTGATTTAATGGCAAAGAAGAAAGTTGTTAACAACTGGGTTATATAGCTAACATTTTCCACCCCTTAAAGGAACGAAAGTAGCAGGTTTGAGGTTATGAAGAAAACACACTGATGACACGTGCTGTGTTTAGGCGCATAGTTCCGTGGCATTAAGTACCTTCACAAGGTTGTGCGACCTTCAGCACTGTTCATCTCCAGAATTTCTACTGTCTAGACACAGAGCAGCCAGGTTTTCAGTCTAAGAGCAGGAGAGCTTCCTAAAGGGAAGAAAGCAGATGCCAGGGTAAAGATAAAGGAAATTTTTGCAGTAGTTGACCCGTGATTCTCTGAGGAAGTAAAGGGAGCAAGTGAGTTTACAGTGTTCAAGGATAGGAGGATGATCCTCCACAATTTTAAAGGAGCACCACTGCTGTGATGAGGTCAAGCATGGAGCATGGTATGGAATTTCAGAAGCTCTATGCCCTGTGATTAGAACCCATGGGCTGCTAGTGAGCTAAGTGCCTAGTAAGTCCAGAGGGGAATCTGGGTGATGTACAACAGCACACTCTGTACTGTTCAATTCATCAGCTTCATGCAGTAGATCTAAGCAGTTCAGTGCTAACTTCTCAGTTCTCATGAAAATGCCATAAAATCAGTTTCAACACACATTATTTCTGCTCCTCCTCTGAATAAGTTCATGCTGTTTCTGTCTCCCAGAGATCTATCAGCCACTGGAGGGGTTGGAAGTGTCTCTCATACTTCTTTCATAAGCAGTGTGGTCTGATGCTAATACTTGGACTTGGGTGGTAGGTAGCCCTGGAGTTGAGGCCAGGTCTGCCTCTTTCTGTGGATCTTTGGCAAAGGTGTCAGTCCTTCTCAGACTTGACTTGCATGCAGATTCTCTAGAAAATGGGATAGAATATTTGCCTCACTGGACTGTTGGGAGAATAAAGTAAGATAATCACTATACACCATTTCTGTTAACCCATTCTAGAGCTTTCATGTAATTAAGATAATTGCGCCCACTTTGCTTCTTAAGAGTTACATGCTATATCACTTGGCCTCTATTATTGATATTTTTGCATCCTATGAGGAAGGCTGGTTGTCTAAGAGCATCTCTACTGTCAGCCCCATACTCCAAAGACCAGTCATCACTGTTTTTGCTTGATGCTAGTACCTCTCTCACCTGCGCATTCTTGACTGCTTTGATAAAAGGAGTGTCCTCTGGGCTCTCCCACGAACAAGGTTAAATCAGAGAATGGGTTGAGAGAACAGTCCATGGATTAGACACAAGCAAATTCAGCACAAGAAGGAAATGAATGCCATCTGAGATGAGGAGAATACACAAGACATTTGGTATCAGATTTAATAAAACACTGACAAATTCGTGGTCAAAAAGACTTATGCCTGTTTTCATCTGAGAGTTTTACAGTTTTATTTAGGTGTTTGGTCTATTTTGAGCTAATTTTGTGAGGTAGTAGTTGAAATTCACTTTCTTTTTTGCATTAAAATTTTTTCATTGTAATATACTTGATTTATAATATTGTATTAGTTTCAGATATACTGCAAAGCGATTCAGTTATATATATATTTTTTACAGTCTCTTCCATTTTAGGTTATTACAAGATATTGAGTATAGTTCCCTGTGCTATACAGTAAGTCCTCATTGGTTATCTTTTTACATATAATACAACAGTTTGTATATTTTAATTTGAAACTTCTAATTTGTCCCCCACCCCTCTCTCTCCTTTGGTAAGCTTGTTTGCTATGTCTGTCAGTCTACTGCTGTTTTGTAAATAAGTTTATTTGTATCATGTTTTTCAGATATAACATATATATGATATTTGTCTTTATCTGGCTTACTTCACTTAGTATAATAACAAATTCATTCTTTTGCATTTGGATATGCAGTTTGTCCCATGATCAACTGTCAGAATTAATGACCTTTCAGCCTACTTTTTGTGGTCCAATTTCCAAGGTTTTTTAAATTTATTTTTTTGCATAAAAAATTCAGTCAAAGCTGAATTTAGTCACTTTAAGTCTCAACATGATATCACAAATTTCCCACCAATTGTACAAAATGTCCCCTAGGGTCAGTTTTAAATTAGGCTCACACAACAAAATGTACATTTCACTTGAAAGCTTTTGTGCAGGTGTGCCCAAGCCATCAAATCCAATTAAACAGGAGCAAATGCATTAATAACTGAAGACTTAGTTTTATATCAGGCTGTCTCTAGAGATGTTCCAAGCAAATAAAATAGTGAAATCCCAAGAAACCATTCTTTTTTTTAGACTACCCAAGATAAACTGTACTAAGTAATTTGGAAGAGTGTCAAGTGGGATTCATTACAGCACTGATTCTGAGAAGAGGGTGCCAACTGCATTTGCCCTTGAAGGATAAGTTGTTCTTTGACCTCTGGCAATGAACCTCAGGGTGTTTGGCTGATGTGACAGGGTGGGCAATAGCTCTAAAGTAGAAGAGAGTGGTATGCGTAGAGAGTAAGGTATAGAGGGCAGTTAGGCTTACAAAGGCATGCTGAGACAGACAGAGATGGGGTGGGATAAGACAGCTCAAATGCTTGGCTTTAGAAACATGAAATGTTGTTAAGAAAAATTACTTGGAAAAAAGGCAAGAAGGTAGGTAGCACATACTTTCAGTGCATTACTGGGAACTAAGAAGGCTGGTGGTCTCATCCAAGAGTTATTTCATTACCTAGCCTAAGGGAATAAAGCATTGTTATTACTATCAATTATGAGCTTAGAATCTCAAATTATAAGGTTGATATTATCCAATAGAAAAAATAACCCCAAAGGGTACAGTTTGAATGCTCTTCTCTTTTATATCAAATCTAACATTTTAATTCTAACATTCCTTTTTTACTCTTAGTCTTCTTTTACAAATCTCTATGAATACCCAATTCTTCAACATGCTTTTATAACCAGCTTTAACTAACTGGCTCCCTTATTAATAAGTTATTAGAATAAATCTTTGACACATATTCATTTTGTATGAGTCATGTTTCCAACATTTTAAAAACTTTGACAAAATTCAACCGTGATGACCCAAACTATCCTTTAAGCATCCTTTGAGAAAAAAAGCAGCCCTCACTCCACAAAGGAGCCCAGCTATAAATGATCATTGGATTCCTCATTCTGCATGAATGTGTAAAGGACTGAAAAAGTTTAAAGCTGTGAAAATGTATTCCAAGGGACTAGGAGGCTCATTCCTGATGGCTGTGATACTACAGCACAGTACAGACCTTAGGAAGCCAGGCATGGCAGGTGAGCCAGACGTTCTCACATGGTGGGCATGTATTAATATTTAAGACTGATTCAGATAGTCTTTTGGCTTAGCTAGCTGCTGCTCCATTGTTGAAAGTTCATGTAAAGACATTCAGATTCTCATCAAAGTGAAAGTTGCTCAGTTGTGTCCAACTCTTAGTGACCCCGTGGACTATACAGTCCATGGAATTCTCCAGGCCAGAATACTAGGGTAGCTGTTCATCTCTCCGTATCTTCCCAACCCAGGCCATCAGGGAAGCCCTCAGATTCCCATAACCTAGCATGTAAAGCTGTCTAACCACTGCTTTGGTTCTTTGTAGCAAAGCAAATCCTTCTTCAAGTATAACCCAAAGTTACTAAGAAACTCGCTAATGGGGCTAACGTTCACTGCCTAGATTGCTCTCATCTTCCCTCTTTTCTGTCAGATGATCATTAATCAGTGCTCAGTTTGTGTATCGTGTCCTTTCTAAACTCCTCTAGGCATAAAGAGTTACTTCCTTTTCCCACAGCACTCTGGTTCCATCTTTACAGTACTTTCAATACAGTACTGTCCCTGAACTGTTTGAAGTGTTTTCCCAGTTACTCTGACAGCCTCCCAAAGCCAGAGATTAATTTATCTCTGTATCTTCTGTTTCTACCCACAGGTTTTGGCAGATAGAGAGGAGTCAAGAAATTGCTGTTGAGAAAGCACATTTTTGAAAAAGTTCTCTAGTGCCATCATAACTGGTAAACCAAAAAATAAAAACAAAGGACGTTCATAGAAGGAAGAAGAGATTACTAATTTATTACTCCAGACTTGGGATTAATTTCAGCTTCCTTAGAGTTAGATGAAACAGTAGCAAAGGGCACCATTTGTGTAACTCAATACAAACGGGCCTTTTCAGTAAGACTGAGCATCAGTTCTCTAGACACAAACCATTTCTCAATTTTAAAAAAGCATGGAAAACTACTGCATGAGTTTCCTCTCTGAGTCGTGAACGCTGTCTGGTGAGGCAGAAATTAGACTGTATTAGGCTGAGTTGGCAACTGGATGGAGAAGGCAATGGCAACCCACTCCAGTACTCTTGCCGGGAAGATCCCATGGACGGAGGAGCCTGGTGGGCTGCAGTCCACAGGTTCGCTAGGAGTCGGACATGACTGAGCGACTTCACTTTCACTTTTATGCATTGGAGAAGGAAATGGCAACCCACTCCAGTATTCTTGCCTGGAGAATCCCAGGGACGAGAGAGCTGGGTGGGCTGCTGTCTATGGGGTCGCACAGAGTGGGACACGACTGAAGCGACTTAGCAGCAGTAGCAGCAGCAGCAGCAGGGACAAAATGAGAAAAAAAACTATCTCTACCATATGGAGTACTTGGCTATACTGAATTATGTTCAGTCATATGCTAGGGTTAAGTAGAATGAACCAAATGAACAGATGCTCTGCATATTACAATAGGGTTAAAAGAGTCTGTAAACACTGGACAATCTCTGATCTCAAAAACAGTTCACATTCATTTGAAATGGACAATGGTGCACATTTACAATTTTTCCCAAAGCTACCTTAACTCTTTGACTGTGGTCAAACTATAAAATGGAGAAATCCAAATAATATGGACATTCTTCAGAATATCACATTGGTCCACCATATAGATGACATCATATTAATGGACCAAATAAGCAATAAATGGCTAGCATGGAGGAGTCTTCATTATGTGCTACAACAACTGGAAGATATATCTTATGAAGAATTGGGGGCCACCACATCAGTAAAAAATTTTAGGAGTTCAGTAGTCGGGGATGTCACCTCCAAAACAAAAGACAAATTATTGCATCTTGAACCTCCCACCAGCAAGAAGTAAAATGCATCTTTGCCCATATTGAAAATAGTCAACCTTTTTGACTTTAGCTGTTGTGATAGGTGTGTAGTGACATCTTTTTCCATTTTAAATTTGCATTTTCTCAATGGCTTCCCTGATAGTTCAGTTGGGTAAAGAATACACATACAGTGTGAGACTGCAGCTCAATTCCTGGGTTGGGAAGATCCAGTGGAGAAGGGATAGGCTACCCACTCCAGTATTCTTGGGCTTCCCTGGTGGCTCGGCTGGTAAAGAATACACCTGCAATGTGGGAGACCTGGGTTCGATCTCTGGGTTGGGAAGAACCCTTGGAGAAGGGAAAGACTACCCACTCCAATATTCTGGCTTGGACAATTCCATGGACTATATGGTACATGGGGTTGCAAAAAGTCAGACACAACTGAGCAACTTTCAATGACTAATGATGTTGAGCACTTTTCATGTTCTTTTTTGCCATCTGGATATCTTCTTTGATGAAGTGCCTGTTCAGAACTCCTACTCATTTAAAAAATTGTGCTGTTTTCTTATTGGTGATTTTTGACAATTCTTTGCATATTTTGGATTCAAGTTCTTTATTAGATACATGCGTTGCAAAGAATTTTCTCCTAGGTTGTGCTTTGTGCTTTCATTTTCCTAACGTTGTCTTTTAAGAAGCAGGAATTTTTAATTCTGGTAAAGTCTATTTTATGAATTTGTTGTTTTATGGACTGAGCTTTCATTGCCTCAGTCAGAGTCACAAAAGGTTTCTCTTGTTTTTCGAAGTTTTATATTGTGAGGTTTGACATTTAGGCCTATGACTCCTCTAGAGTTAATTTTTGTTTATAGTGTCAGATATGGATTGAGTATCCTGCTGTGGCTCGCTGGTTCTACAGTGCATGCTCAGTAGTTGGGGCACATGGGCTAAGTGCTCTATGCATGTGGAATCTTCCTGGACCAGCAGTTAAACCCATGTTTGCTGCACTGGCAGGCGGACTCTTAACCACTGGACTGCCAGGGAAGTGTTCTATAATGTTCTTAGTGTATCTCTTGCACAGATTTTGGGGGGGGGGTATTTACTCTAAATATTACATTATACATACATTACTTAACATAGTCTACTGGTTTTAATACGGTTCATGGGGTTCTCAAGGGAAGAATACTGAAGTGGTTTGCCATTCCCTTCTCTAGTGGACCACATTCTGTCAGACCTCTTCACCATGACCTGCCCATCTTGGGTTGCCCCACAGGCATGGCTTAGTTTCACTGAGTTAGACAAGGCTGTGGTCCTAGTGTGATTAGATTGACTAGATTTCTGTGAGTATGGTTTCAGTGTGTCTGCCCTCTGATGCCCTCTTGCAATTCCTACCATCTTACTTCGGTTTCTCTTACCTTGGGTGTGGGTGATATCTCTTCACAGATGCTCCAGCAAAGTGCAGCCGCTGCTCTTTACCTTGGACGAAGGGTATCTCCTCATTGCCGCCCTTTTTTCTTCATTATAAATAATGAAAAATACATTTTTGGAGATGTGTATAAGAGACAGAGATTTCTGTGAGTATGGTTTCAGTGTGTCTGCCCTCTGATGCCCTCTTGCAATTCCTACCATCTTACTTCGGTTTCTCTTACCTTGGGTGTGGGTGATATCTCTTCACAGATGCTCCAGCAAAGTGCAGCCGCTGCTCTTTACCTTGGACGAAGGGTATCTCCTCATTGCCGCCCTTCCTGACCTTCAACGTGGGATAGCTCCTCTAGGCGCTCCTGCGCCCGAGCAGCCACCGCTCCTTGGATGTCGAGTTGCTCCTCCCGGCCACTGCCCCTGGCCTTGGGCCGACGCCCCTGGAAAGGCAAAATGATAGGATACTGATAGGTACTCCTCAGGTCAGTGAAGTGAAGTCGCTCGGTCGTGTCCGACTCTTTGCCACCCGTAGACTGTAGCCCACTAGGCTCCTCTGTCCATGGGATTCTCCAGGCAAGAATACTGGAATAGGTTGCCATTTCCTTCTCTAGGGGATCATCCCAACTCAGGGATCAAACCTGGGTCTCCCGCATTGCAGGCAAACGCTTTAACCTCTGAGCCACGAGGGAAGCCCCCCCCCACAGATCAGTAGGTGCCCAATATGCTACTGGAGATCAGTGGAGAAATAACTCCAGAAAGAATGAAGGGATGGAGCCAAAGCAAAAACAATACCTAGTTGTGGATATGACTGGTGATAGAACCAAGGTCCGATGCTATAAAGAGCTATATTGCATAGAAACCTGGAATGTCAGATCCATGAATCAAGGCAAATTGGAAGTGGTCAAAAAAGAGCTGGCAAGAGTAAACGTTGACATTCTAGCAATCAGTGAACTAAAATGGACTGGAATGGGTGAATTTAACTCAGATGACCATTATATCTACTACTGCGGGCCGGAATCCCTCAGAAGAAATGGAGTAGCCATCCTGGTCAACAAGAGTCTGAAATGCAGTACTTGGATGCAATCTCAAAAACAACAGAATGATCTCTGTTTGTTTCCAAGGCAAACCATTCAATATCACAGAAATACAAGTCTTTGCCCCAACCAGTAAGGCTGAAGAAGTTGAAGTTGAATGGTTCTATGAAGACCTACAAAACCCTTTAGAACTAACACCCAAAAAAGATATCCTTTT